>VNWY01000099.1:0-87437 GCA_009869845.1 Pseudachorutes palmiensis | reverse complement strand
GCATAAACAACAGTGTCCACTTTAGTTTGGGCTGTAATGGGCTCAGAGGAAACAATTAAATAAAAAATAACATCAGGCAAGAGAGGGAAACATAAAAATAGTGACGCCATTCCAGCCTACACATCCCTAATAAATATTTTTATAATTCCCTATAGAGCAAAATCTGTTTTGACTTCCTGTCAGCATGCATATTGGTTACATCATGGGCATGAAGGTTTGTGTCTACGAATGAAATTTATACCGCCGCCACCACGGACTGTTAGTCATCATAACTTCTATTTTAGCGGTTGCGCATGGCATACGCTTCTGATTTATGCAAAGAACTTCCAATAATTTCCTGTTCCACTTTCCGTGAGTAGATCAAAAATTACAATATTCATAAGTAGAGGGATTTGGCCCCTGTTAGAATAAAAGTTAATCCATCTGAATCCTCTGCCAGAATGAAGTGTATAAAAGTATTGAAGGGAAGAAAAGAAAACTTGAGTTTTCCCTTTTTAGTTTCGTTCTTTCCCTGATTTCTTCAACTTTTGTGCTTTTAATAAAAGGAAAATCTGTTTTTGAAAGCGAAAAAATATTATTCCCTTTTGAAAAAAAGGAAAAAGGAAATGTTTGACTTTCTTTGCTTTCCTGCCACACAAAAGGAAAAAAGGATTTTCTCCTTTGTTCCTTCCCTAATAAAACAAATTCTCCAAAAGGAATTTCAAATGAGACATCTCACACCTCACCGACGTTCACTTTCGATAATACAAAAATCCAGCTTCAGTTAACCTCCTGTGTTCAATCAGAAATTGCATTCAACATTTTACGACACTGTGATTATCACGGGTGCCTGGGGAGACCTTTCTGCTTTCCCTGACACAAGAGGTCATGGGGAGAGTGGAATATGCGTAAGTCAAATAACCTGGAATGAAAAAAACCTGGAATGACACAAGTTCACCTTGACCTGACATCTTCACTTGGGCAAACTCAATGTGACAGAATCTAATTTATTTGCTCTGACTGTGGCAGAATTCAAAGTCCATGGTATAAAAGTTCCTGCTTTGCTGCCTAACTTGAGAATCGCTCCTACCTTGACAGGCAATTACACATAAGCTGTTTGGCCTCAGGATTTCCTGCTTCTTTTCTTATACATACGTCAACTCTGACGCTCCAAGTCATTCGTTATTATTTTTATTTAATCAATGAGAAACACTGTACAACGTAAATATTATCAAAATTGGAGCTTTGAAAGACTGGAGAAAGGGAGGAGAAAGTTGTGTAAAAGTAATAGAAACTGCAGCCATAAACATCCAATGCCATTCATTAACAAAAGAACATGTTTGGCAATTATGAAGAACGTGGTGGACAAGATGGTCATAATGAGTCCAAGTCTTTTACCCTACTCTGTCCTCCTTCCTAATTTCTAGCAAAAGAAAGCGTAGAATCAAAATGGGAGTCACGACTCCGTTTTCTCTTAGAAGTTTTCTCCAATGGAATACGAAAGGAGGTTGGGAAGAAAAGCCGAGTCGGAGAGCCAAAAACCCGCTCTGAGTTTCTCCTTTTCCTGAAATTCCCACCGAAACCACAAACATGAAGGAATTATCCGTTTCCCTCCGCCTGGCCAATCAAGCCCATCCACCGCACATCCATACACCAGTTCAGCTCCATGCTTTTACTGAGTTTCCCTGAAAACAAAAAGTGCAGTGCACAGAGATGATGACGAGGTTCTCCACTTTCACTATCCCGGGCTGCCCGTTTAAGCGTCTGAATTGACGACAGAAGGCCGAGGACGAATTCTCTTGGTCATATTTGAAGACTTTTAGCCAACCAAACTAACCACTAAAACTCAGCCGCTGGAAGTTACTAGAGTGCAACATTGCTTCTCCGCTCTGGGATTTTCCCACACTCGACTTTCCCTTCCATCAACTTTCTTTTTCGTCTACCTTTGAGCTTCTTTTAGATCTTCGCCTCTTCGTCATTCCTTTTTCCCAGTTAAGCCACATTGAGTCTCCCTGCCTTACATTCTCATGATTTCTTACTGTTGCGTCCTCTTCCTCTTAAGGAAGTAATTTCACCAAACAGTGTGGAATTCTCGCTTCTTCTCTACTGTGGGGAAAGAGATCAGATCAAAAGGACATGGAGAACGAAGAGAAGGAAAACACTCCTTTTCACTTTGACTTTTCCTTCCCTCTTTTGAAGAAACGCAGTGGACTTGAAATAACAGTAAAAACATGAGAATAAAATCCAGTTTCCTATTTTATTTTTCTTAAAAATATCCCTAGTGACAAACTGCAAAGAGTGGCACATAGTACAAGGCTTTTCCAAAAGTCCCTGTGGAGAGTACAGTAGTTTCCTAATTGAAATTCGGAACTCAACCAAAGCCTACATGAAATACCTTTTGAGCTCCGTCGCCCACCGCCACTTCCAAATCATCCATTATGCTCTCAACAGCGCTAGTTCGTTTGCCTCTGTCTATGTACATTTGATACCACCAAACCAAAAGACCTAAGCAACCGGTTGACAGTTGTTTCATTACCCAAAATGAAAATTCTACCTCATGGAAACTTCTGGTTTATGAGTATATTGATCAGAAGAGTGGAGAGACATGATGTTGGGAAGAGTGTAGTGGTGTAGTAGTCTCACTAGTGTTAGTGTCTCAGGTTTCCCATTTTAATTAAGAGCGTGTTTTAATAATCCATGGGAATGGGAAATGAGTTCCTGTATTCTACGACTCTTTTCCTGACTTTCTTTTTCATTTTCAAACATGGAATGACTTTCACAAAGTTCCTAATGGCGTTTGTGCAGGTTGGCTCGCGTATGAAAGTACTTAAGACATATGGAAAGGGCGACGAGATGAAAAGTTCTCTTTCTCCTGCCTATCCCCGCATGAATTAGGCTTAGGGAACCAGTTGAATCATTCCGCCTCGGTAATTTCCCCATTCAGAGTCTAACCAATAGGAAAGCAAGGAAAGAGGGGACACCGTACGAATAAATTCATTTGACTTTCTCCATTTCCAACCCCGCGCGTCTCCTTTCATTACGAGTCGAACCAAATTTCATTTCTATACAGTTGGTTGGAGTGAGTGGCGTAACAAGTTAAGGTCGTTGTTGTTGCTCACTCTGCGGTTGAAAAACTTGTTTGCATTTACAAGTCTCCACTACAGAAGCCTTGCGCTTTCGTGCCCATTTCAATACTTATATCTTGCATGTGGGACTTTTTGAAAAGGAGAGAGCTCTCGTCATAATCGCACGAAATGAGCCTTCACTTAAAATACTTCAAAGACTCCCAGGTTTTCATCGCAGGAAACACACCATACATCTTCAAGTCTTTTGGCAGTATAAAAGAGAAGCTGCCCTCCACTTGTAGCTTATTAGAATTCAAGTGTACTTTTCCCTCACGTCCCTTTTATCCCTCTCAACCACTCCACTTTTTCTAAAATGATTTTCATTAGAGGCTACGACCCTGCGAGCGTCTAGAAGTTTCTTGAGAGCTGAAAACATTTGAGTTTATTTTTGGTAGTCTTGCTTTTGTAATCCTCTGAGGAAGGATGTTATGAGTGATTCGGTTTGTTTGTGCTTACCCAGAATGGCTACGACTTCATCATCTTGAATGACCTCGAGGGACCCAGTGACGATGAAACAGAGGTTATCTATACTTTCTCCAGTATGGTAAAGAAGATCCCCAGGGGCGGAGTTGACTCATGGTGAAATGCATAGCGAGAGCTCGTAGACAGCCGTCTGAAGCCAGACGAAAGGCAGGATGTTCATTGAAGACTTTCCGGTTGAGGTGGACGCAGATGTCGGCCTTCATGTCTTTCGGACAGTAATTCAGCACCTGTCAACCCAGTAGTACTTCATTAAATGGAACTGATCCTTTGTGCTTGCAATATGGTAGAGGGGTCCTTTGTGCGGTGGATGGGATGGGCTAATGGGGGAGGATTTCATTCTGATTTATGATTTTGTGGAAACATCCATAGCAGAGATTCATCTTCATTCTGAGGATTTCGATGTAGGAAGGATGAGACAAAAGGGCCAAGTGGGAGACTCATTCGAGTGGAAGTGGATGATTGAGCAGTGAAAGCCATTGGGAAGAAAAGGAAACGAGGAATGGAAATGCTCTCCATTTGGACGATTTTGAATAGTAAAGTTTCCACTCCTCTCTGCTGCCTCTACTTTCTCTTGTCAGGAGAAAGCCTTGACGTAGTTATAAAGGGCAAAAAAACATTCATTTGGACTCTCTCTCCTCTATATCGATTTCGCACATGGGAAGGCCCCTGCCAAATATAGAACTCGCTAGAGAAAATAGGTTAAGGTCTTTGGGATGGGAAGCCTTGCTCCTAAAAATAGAATGGCGTAATCTACGTCCAAAAATAATCTCCGCAATGCGTACAAGACAGTCTATACAGTTCCAGAAAATAAACTAAAAGTCTGGAGGACAGGATGCTCAGACGGGACTCTCACTCCCTCAATGGCCAGGGGAGAGCTGCGGTGAAAGAAAGAGTGAAAGGAGATGAACACAAAACTTCAATAAGAGGATTGATTATCAGATCAAACAAACAAAAAGTTCTTATCGCAAAGGGTGGGGGAGAATAAGAATAGAAACCAAAAGTGCCCTTTGAACGCAAATTGAATCAAATGTAATGAAAATCTCCTTATAAACTGAAACTTGGCTTTGTCTCTAGGGAGGGATACACCTTCAAAAACTTTGTTTGCAAATACTTGTGGTGCTGAATAAGCATATACTGCGTATATGTACTCAAAAGTACACCAAGTATAAAAGCACATTCTCAATCTAGAGTTTAAGCTTTTATGAATTCCTACTGTTTGCACATTCCTTCGGAGACAAACCAAATAGTAATTTCCTCAAAGGCACAAAGCACCTAAAACTACTGTTCTGTTTGTGTGGTAATGGCCTGTAATTTGAGAACGTAGGGGTTGGTGGAAGTGGAAATATTATTGGTTAGCTTCTGCAGGAGAAGCAGTGAAAGTGGGAGATGAGTGGAAGAGCGAGATTTCTGTGACATGGACTTTGTCCTAATGGAATTGATTTCCTAAGTCTGCTTTCCTACGGATTCCCTAGTCTCCTTTGCCTCTGGATTTACTATAGAAATTAGAGGAAGTGGTTCTTTTGATCTTTTCGCTTGTAACTCCTTCCTCTTTCTGGTCCTGCAGGGAGAGATGAAAGGAGAGCATGGGAGCAAACTGAGTCATTTTCACTTGGCCACACGGCGACACACAGAAGGAAACAAAGGGAGAGCGACATTGGAACAATCTCAAGAATTCCTAGCTTACTTCTCCTCATTCCAGCCTCTCTGTAAACAAGTTCAGAACGACATTTAACAGTCTTTTGAGAAATGTAAAAGGGAAACTTGTAAACAACTCCGGGGGTATTTCCAAACAAGATGGAAACTTTCTCTTCTCCAGTGCACAAGGAAATATTGGAACCAGGAAGTAATGCTAGGGAGATAATCTTCGTCAAACAGGGTTTTGTGTGTGCTTGTCCAGGGTGAATAGTGGTGCAGGGGAATGTGGAGATAGGACAAGTCTTGCCTTCAAAGAATCAATTCCTCGAGTCATTGCCCAAGTGGAGACAACGTAATCCATCACTCGCTCCGAAAGTGCCTTTGGAACTTCATGCAGTTTCATAAATTCTCGAACGCTATTCAGCATGTCATGGTACTTGGCCGTGGCAGACGTCATCTGCTGGATGATTGTAGTCACGTGGCCAAAAATCGTAGCGTAGAGTAAGGCTGCAAGGAAAGAGAAAAAATTCTTAATTAGGAGTTAAGATGGGCACAAAAGCGACAGCGTTTGCTTTCTCATGATGCCGGCAACACATTTTCCACCCATTCTGGAAAAATGAAATTAGAGTTCCAAAGGAACTAAGAAAGTAAATGGTGTTGTGTAGCATCCTTTCCACGCCCACTTGTTTTCCACTCCCGGGAATTTCCCTCCCTAGTGAAATGGCGGGTGCTACCAAAATTCCTTTGCTTCAAATTCACAAACGCCCCTCTAATTGACTTGCATTAAACCCCGGAGACAAAAAAACAAAAGGCAACTGCCTCCTTACTTAATTAATCGATGCACACTATATCTTCTTGAACCCTATTTATACTCTGAAAGGATGTAATGAATGAGTAGATGAAAGCATGAAAGGAACAACTTCTCACCTGCAATGATCATCATACAAATGGTGAATATTTTTTCGTTGTCAGTTTCCGCAGCGACGTTTCCGAAGCCAACACTGGTCATGCAGGTCATGGTAAAGTAGAGAGCTGTGACATACATAGTTTTCCTCGAAGGACCTTTATCAAGTTCCCATTCACTGTAGTTGGACATCATGTACGGACTCTGGGTCACATTCGCTAATTTGTGGAGCCAGCTGTATGCGAAACCGTTCTCCGTGTCGGAGCGACCGATAGAGTACCATATACATGCTAACCAATGGGCGACGAGCATGTAGAAACATAGGAGGAGGATGAGCATTGCGGCCCCGTACTCCAAGTACCTGTCTAACTTCCGCACTACTCGGCCTAGACGGAGGAGTCGGACTACCTTCAAAGCGCTGAACAGACTCCCGATTCCCTGGAAATAGACAAAGTTTCATTGTTCCAAATAAACTTGGAAAGCATTCCACCTACGGGCAACTAAAAAAGAGATAAGATTTCCTCATCTAAATAAAATACAAAGAGTGCAAAAACAGAAGGCATGCGCTGATCAAGGAAGGAAAGCTTGGAATCTTTCTGACGATCGCCTTTCATCAGAAACTTGTTATGCCAATTTAGAACTCTTGTGTTCAATTAAAAATAGAAACTTGATCATATATGCTTTCTTCCTTTTTCAAATAATTGGATTGTATTTCTGACTCGGAAGAAGGTCGAGTTGGCATCAATTTGTGGTTGTGTTGAAAGGATTCATGAAATGAATGTTTTTGAGTTTATATTTATAGCTCGATAAAGGTAATACAACCTGACGTTTAAAGTTTACATTTAGAAATACAACCGCAGAAAAGGAAAGGAGCGAGTACAAGGACTCTAAAGCCGCACTTCGTCAAAGTAATAAAAGTGAAAGTAAAGGGGAAAGTTCCTTGTCTTGAATCATTAACTTGTTTATGAATCCAAGACCACAAATTTTACACTCCGCCCATAAAAGTCTCTCTAATCATCCCGTTTTATGCGTTTCGAAGGGAGTGGAGTTCTCATTTAAATTTTCCTCTTCTGGAAGAAGGTTTAAAAATGAATGGAGTGTAATGTGAGACTGCGCAGAGTAGTTGAGTTGACTTACGTCTTCATCATGGTCGAAAGCATTGAACACGTCGTAAGGAAGGCAAGAGAGGAGGTCGATGATAAACCAGGACTTGAAGTAGTTCATCCGAATCACCTTTGGCTCGGACACAACTGCATTACGGGGAAATAGGGACAACGGATTGATTAGTGTGGTTAGACATGAGTAGCTTTATGGCTTTACCTTCGCCGCCAGGGCCTACAAAAGTTGTATGGAAGTTAAGAACGATGTCGATGAAGAAGATGACGTCGACGATGGAGTCGACCACAAGGAGACTCACGTCCTCCGACGTTTTGTTCTTGAAGGCAACGTTGTACGGCACCATTATAGCTGTATAGAAAGTGAGGCAGAGAATTACCCAATCCCAGATGGCCTTGAAGGCACAATAATGGAGTAGTATATGAGGTGGGGTCTTCGGAGCTTCTTGACGGTACTGTGGTAAAATGTCGGCATTCAGGCTCATCATCTAAAGGTAGAGCATAAAACAAAAACAAGAAAATTAGGGATATGTCAATGTCATTTGCTAATGCGCCTGCTCACTCAACGCCAGACTTTATCATAATTAGCATAAGAAATATGACGGAATATTACATGAGCAAGGTTGGACTGCCTCGACGGTTCTTTGGTGGCTGGAATGTGAGAAGAAAATTGGGAAGCTAGGACTGAACGGCTCCGCGTGACGGATCGTGCCAATTTGGCAAATTTGCTCAAACCTAGAAAAGGAGGAAGAGTCAAGATGATACATTTTGTGGCAATCATCAGGAGCAGAAGGAATAAACAAAATGTTTGGTTAAGGTTCCAGTCTACCAAAGGAAAAGGAATATTTGTTTTGGTTTGGAATGGTTTGATTCGTTGGAAATTATATCCAAGAGGAGACGGGAAATGAAGCTAATTAATTCTTTCTCCATGTTGTGTCTACACAGGACGAGGAGAAAGCAGCTGTTGCATAATTTTGAAGTGGGGTGCTGCTAATTTGTTGTGTAAAGGATCCTTGTTTGGCTATATAATAATAGTCACAAGGGTCCTTGGTCGAGGTCTCAGGGTTCTTACTGTAGAGTGTGCTCGTGCCTTTTGAATCTTCCGCTTCGATAGGCTGCTTCAGCGCTGTAATGTCTCGGAACGTCAAGAGAAAGAGGACGACGACATCCCGTTCGTTCTTGATTGGCGCGATTTGTAAAAGAAGCCATAGCGGAGTTCCTGAAAAGTCAAGTCATTCATATCATGTCAACCAGAGATAACTCCAACTGTTCACTTTAATTTCATAAAAGCAACAACGGTCCAATGATCTTTCGATTCAATTTGTTACTCTATAATCATTCTCTTCCAAACGGAGATTCGAGGATTAAAAATGCTCAAAGAAATACTGAAATTGCTTTTCTTTTGGGCCAAAGACTAAACTAAACAAGACTCCACTAAAAACTGCATTTGCAGGACCACCGACCAAGAGAGCAATTGACCTTATATTATAGCTTCTACCACATGTGACTGACTGCTCATTCTACCTTACATTGAAAGGCTTTCCAGTGCTAATTTGTGTGTCTGAGTCCCTTCATTTATTATCAACAAGGCCATCAGCAAGTTCCCTAACTCATTTCCCGTACTTTCTCCTTTTTGCTTTCTCCTCAGTTTAGTCTCTTCTTGCAACCACGTTCAAATGTCCACAAACCTTGCAAACGCGTCGTCCAGAATAAAATATCAGCAAGGGCCATGGGAAGCCGGGGGACGGAAGTTAAAAGTTGTGGTTTGAACTCATCTCCTCGCTTATTTATAATTCAGGAATCAACAGAAAGAAAAGTTAGTTTGGACCAACTTGTCTCTTCATGATTGTCAAGTATTAACATTTCATTTGGAATTACAATGACCTCTCATCAGACTGACTCAATGGAATATCCAATGAGCCTTCAAGGGGGTTTATCATAGTGTAATCATTTCACAAGTAGAACCAGTTGCGCTGCTCTTAATTGTGTATGCAATGCTCTTAAATGGACTTCCGCACCTTTCACTTGAATTGAAAGCAATACGTTGTTTCTTTCGTTAATAGAACTCGCCCCTTCCTTCAATGGCCTCAGCCCCAACTGAGAGCTTAATAACAGAAGCTCAACAAAAGGGCCACTGCTACTCGGTGCTATTGATCCGGCTTCCTTTCTATGCTCTATTAACACACACAGGAGTAATTTCCTTCAATTTGCAACCTTTTGGCAAAGCCAGAGTGAATCAATAGACTCCCTTTTGTGCCCACAAAGGGAAAAACCAATGCCAATATCAACTATCGATTTACAAAATCAGGTGATGGGAGGAGTCCACTAGTCGAACTACTGGCAGTAGTAAACACCAAGGAGTCTAAAAAGACTCTTCACGCCAAACATCAATAAATCCTATTACCCTAAAATGGATTAGATGCTGGATCCTCCATGTGAATTCAAGTCTGCGGAAGAAACATAAGTTAGGCAGGTGCCTGTGCCTTTTGCACCGTTATTCCCACACGCGCTTATTATATGGTTCAGGCGACCTTAATAGTTAATGCGTATAGCACCCCCATATAAATTATTTTTGAATCACAATTATAGCTCAGAGAGTCTAATGGTTATGGGATACAACTTCCCATTGAGACCTGGAGAAAGCCCGTGCCCTCCCGGTGTAACTTTTATTTCAGAATTTCCTGTAGAAAGGGTGACTCTATTCAATTTGTGATAGTTAGGAAGTTAAAGACCTTATTACATTTAGGTCGCATGGGTTGAGCAGGTGTATTTTCCAATGTTTTGCCCATAGGACTAGCTTCAGTTTAATGTCCCTATTTTGTTCTCTCTACCCTTTGTGCATATTCCCATTTCCCAATCGATCATTTCTTCTTTAGTCTTTCTTTCTGGAAGATGGGGAAAAGGGCTTTGGCCCAGATTTCCCCACAGGAGAGACTAGACGGAGAAAGTCTTCTTTTTTTATCCTACCTAATGGGCTTCCTAATGTTCTGTATCACTCATGGGCCCAACAAGAACAAAACGAGACCTACCACCACCCTACTATTCAACTTTCTTTTACTAACATTTTCTTTCCAAGCCTACCTTTTCGCTAAGCCTCCCGTCCGTCATGGGATTCCATATTTAGCCTCATCTTTCCCATCACTAAACCACGTTGCACACACCACCTTCGAAATCCTTTCTTTTCATACCCTTCCCATATTTCATCGTAATTAATTCAGAAAGGTTTTGACGTTAGTGTGTCCCCTGATTACGCTATTTCTACGGAATACGAAAAATGAGATGAAAAATTTATAAATATGATTGAAGTGCGTAATACAGATGGATGGGTTGTTCAATTTTTAAACAAGTGTTAGCGTCTATGGGTGTACAATATGAGTTTTCCCTGTCTATTTTCATTTTGTTCCCCTTTGAATACTTTCTCCTTCTCCAGTTTTAAAGTTTTTTTTTTATTCCATCTGGCATATTTCAATGAAGACGTAAGACAGAGGATGGTATTATGACTTTGCTATCAAGAGGTATTAATGGGTTTCTTGAAGGAAATGAGAAAAATGTAGGTTGGTCCATAAAACAATCGATTTCTTGGTAAATCTCCCTTCCTATTATTATCTTCTCCCTGCTTTCTCCTCCCTTGCATCCTCATTACCTACTGTGGTTCCTTTCTACGTTCTCAGTTAATCAGAAACTGAGTCACCCTACCCTCATTAGACCCCAAAATTAAAGCCTTCGCTCCCTGGGTGTCTTTGACTTCATCATCATTAGAACCCTCACCCACCCACAACTAAACTCAACTAGAAGTTATAGCTCCAAGAGCACTCTCCCGAGTAAGGTCCTCACAACTCCTCTTCTACCGAGGAGATCCCTTGAGATCCTTTTCCAAGAAGGGAATCAACGCTGGGAATTAATTAATCAAGGCACATTTCCCTACTTTCTTATCAGAAAAGGTCAGAAACAGAAAGTCGCGTAGGAACTTGAGCTTCGTCTCTAGAGTTAGAGGTTGAATAGAAAAAGCCAGCAGGATTCAGACAGTATTTCAATTTCTTCCCTTTTGCCCTTTTCCTATCATCGTGTTATTTATTTTCTCCACACCTTGGAGAAAGTTATGTTTTCTTGTGGAGCCATAGGTTCCGTTTCTCATGTGAAAGACCCATAAAACATTTATCCTTTCATTCTCTCCTCTACCCTTCTGCGCTCTACTCAGTCAAAGACATGGAACTCACACGCGGCAGTTGACTGTGTCCTGCTGCAAAACTCCCTTAATTATTTAGACTCGTCAAAATGAACTTGGTCAGTGTCAGTCGATGTGAATAAAAGGCCAAATACCAATGGGAATAAAAGCTTTGATTAACGGAATAACCTTAAACGCTTCTCCTCCATTTCAAATCACCGGAGACTTTTGTACACTGGTGAAATGACCTTGCGTTTCATAGTCGTGTCGGAACATCACCCGGAAAGCCTCACGCTTCCGTTCAATATCCTGTGTAAATGTCACTGGAAAGTTAAAAGAAGATCTAAAGGCGAAGGAGAGTGTGACGGCAGAATTTTTTGAACCATATACAATTCGCTTGTGTCTGCTCGGCACCTGATATATATTTAAAATGGAATTATTCGGATAGGGTATGGCATTTAGAATATGCATTAGCGCAAAAAGGTAAATTCAAACTTTAAAAGCAAATGTGATGCAATGTTTAAATTTTGAGGCGTATATAATTTGGTATGACAGAAGCACTCATATAAATTGAATAAAGAAAAAACACGCCCCTCTGACTCTTGCAAAGTTTTACAAAAGCCACAAAATATTTTATGTTCCAGAAAGGTTATGTACTGGAGGAACTGGGGCCAAGTGCTGCGGAAGCATTTTTCAACCTTCAAAACTACATGCGGAAAAGGGGTGTTATTTTCAGGATAATTTGAAGTTTCGATTTCCTAGAAGAAAATAGCGTTAGTAATTTTTTGAAGTGAAAATTGATTAAATAACAAAATTAGAAGTTAGTGAATTCAAGTGGAATAAAAAGATTTTGAAAGTATGCAGAGTGACAGTGTCGTGTATCTACTGCATATAGAAATGTCTCTTTTAGATCATGATGTTTTATCGGAAAATTTTGGACGTTAAATTGAATTCCTTTTCTCCCTTACGTTTTCATTGAACATGAGAACATATTTGCTTTCTCTTTCCGCCCGGGGCAACTTTCTCTGGTTCTTTGCTCCTGCCCTAGCCTCTCCCAATTTATTCCCTTTCGCCTTGCTGCTCCTAGTAGGAAGTAACTCTGCTGATGATAGTTGAATCTGAGTCAATAGACTTGGCAAGCCTTGATTTCTGCTGCCACACAGAAAGTCTGAGGAGCATTTGTTTCTGAATCTGTTACTTTTGATTCTGTCAAATGGATCCGCACGTCACTCCTGATCAGAATCATCTGGGAAACTGTATTATGCTTTCACTTCTCCTTCACCGTCTCCTATCTTCAATTCTCTCTTCATAAACCACCACCACACCATCACTCCATGCTCTATGGCCCCAAAGAGAAAGCGTTTTCCATCCCCTTCCTTTTCATGTTTCAATTTTCTCCGCCGCTTTTCCTTGCGGCGGAAAAACTTTTTGCGGAAATGGAATCATAACTATAAACTTGATATAAACTGTAATATTCTCTACACCTAAAATGAGAAAACGAATGATAAAATCCACACTCCATATCTAATCCATGGCGCTATGGCTTTAGATCTTATTATTCTTCATTTTAATATTGTTATTACAATAAAGTGACTATGCGGAGTTTATCAAAAAGTTGGTCACAAACTCTGAAACTTTTCAACAGCCGCATCGCTTTTTCATGGTGCAATTCATAATGGCGCAGTTTGTCACTTACTGTTTTTCTTGTAGAGCAAAATCTCGAATTGGTCCTGGTAATGGTTTTCCAGGATCTCGTCAATCCTACCAATTGTCTCCTTGTCCGTCAGTTCTCCGAACATGAAGGCACACCGGCATGATTTTTGCATCACCTAGGAGATTAATAACACAATCAAACCGCTTCAGTCAATAAGTCTTCACTCAATTTGAGCTGTCTTTCGTAAGACGTCATCCGCGGGTTGTGTAAATAAGATTGACGTAAATTACCTCAGCTCTTGTGTAGCCTGATATTTTACAGAAGGATTCGTTGCAATAGACGATGGGAAACTCCACGATTTGAGCGTTTGCGAGTAAGAAACTGCTGTCAGCTGCAAATCAATAAAATCAACCGTCAAGTTAATTTCCTTATTGGTGGCATCTGGCGAGATAAAAGCTAAAGAGGATTTTGAATTTGTCAAATTCTTCATTTGCTTTTGAAGGGATGCATGGGATATGAGGATATGATGAGACATGATACGTTTTGATTGAGAGGCTTTTTAGATCCTGCGGAAGCAGCAGAGGAGAAAATGGAGGATGACACTGTGAGTGATGTGGCTGAATTCCTAGAGTGCTGGCTAAACATTCCAGCGTCAGCCCAGAAGGCAAGATTCATTAGGCAATTCTCTATTTGAAGTCTTCCTATGAAACAGGATTCTCAAAAACAATTCAAGTTGATTGATGTTACACTGCATCAGGACAGGTGTACGTATTGGGAAACGCTGTTGTATTCATATTCAAAAACACAAAGTAAAAAGCCAGTCGCCCATCCAATTTTAATACCTTCCTAATATTTAATTTTGAGGCTGAGCGGTGAGTCGTGGGGTTCAGCATGAGCTTCATTGGAATTTAAAATGAGATATTCCTTGTATGTGTCCAACATAATGGAGTTATTGATTCGAAACAAAAGTTTGGCTTTAAGACTGAGATAAAGCAGAAAGGCTTCCTCGGAGGATAAGCAAATGAGATGGAGTCATGGAGCGCACCGGGCTTTTTAAAATATGCAATGGAGCAGAAGACGAGGATGGCGGCGTTTCTTTTTGAAGGTTTGACTGCGTATGTGGTGACATGAAGAAAGAACATGTGTAGGGATGCTGGGGAAGTTGGCCTAATGAAATGTTTGATACTGTCAAGAAGGCTTTCTCCTTTACTCTAGACCGGAAGACTGATTGGGAAGGAGACCAGAGTGAGAGTTTCCACTTTCCTGAAGCAACTGCCTGTCAAGTTCCTCTTTTCAATTCCACCTGCTTCCTTATTCTACTTCATGCTGACGGAGAGTGACAACCTTCGGGAAACGGTGAACCTCCACCGCACTGAGCACTTTATCCCGTCACCGTGTCATTTTCCAAACACTGCTAGAATCACCCAATCAGTGAAATTCAGAATCATTTCTCACCCACCGTCATGTCACCTCTAACTACCCCCATCCATTTCATCTGAAAGAAAAAGGAAATCAGGGCGGTGGTGGTAAACATTTCGACAGCCACTTCATCAGATAAGCAGGACTTTCCATTCCACAAAACTGGGTGGTGCCATGTTCATTTCAGAATATATAGAAATAAAAAACTTCCTCCCTTCGCTCTACTTTAAGGTCAAAGGCTATTCAGAATAAAGAAATCTCAGTTGGCATTTAATAATAAACTTCATATGCAGTAACGCTTCAAGAGCCATTTCATCAAACCTCGGTCTTCAAAATTTTTATGACACATTTCCAAGTCAAATGCCTATAAAGTTATAATTGTTGAATTATGTGCTAACTTAATGGGGTTAGGCAGAATGTGTTGCCTGACTCGAGATCATTTAATGCCGCGGATAGGGAAATGTTATACCTGCCAAGCCACGACGGAGTCACAATCGTGCATTTCATATAACCAGGAATTCTCAATGTCATTTTATTATACGGTGAAATTGCGTGCAACTTTTATCGGCCTCGGCGCATTTCCTTCAGGACGCTTCCATTATCGTTTTTGCACACAAAAACGTTTTCACCAACTTCACGATTACTAACAATGGAGCTGTAAAAGAAAATGTCAATGATATCACCCGCATGGTGGATTTTGCATTTGAAATTTTAAAACGAAGGTCAAGGAAAGTAATTCACACATTACATTCGCACATGCCTGGATCCTTTGAAGGTTGAACATTGTGTAGCTAAATTCAAGCACTTTTGGCTTGACTGAAAGAACATGAATTCATGTTAGTTGGTTTTATTGATTGGCTACCTAGGCTGACGTGTGTTGCTCCTTGTGTTGGAGGGATGTTACGAAAATGTGAGATACAGGTAGGCTTTGATAGCCTAAAAGAAGGAGGGTGAGTTGTCCCAATGTGGCTAAATGGAGCACTGCGCAGAGGAGTGAAAGGTAACTTTCTCTTTTCGCCTGAAATGGAATTCCACTTTGGATCTTTTAAATATTTAATTCCACCTGCTTGTACGCTACCTATAAAGGATGATCTTCAAAACGCCTAAACGGGAAGGGACAGAGTAACGCCGAAAGAGAAAGTGAATCCTCTGCCAACTTTCTCCAAATAAAACGGGATTTATGTGGAGACTATTCCTTACGGGGAAGAAACGAAAATAATTGCCAGAGGAGGGAAGCGTAAGGCGTGCCTAATTTAAAGATGAGATGAAAATTAAAATCCGAAAGATCTATCGCCTGGGATTCATTTCTAAACAAAAGAAAATGAAGAAGAATATTCCCCGGGATTGAAACTTCCCCCGTTCGTGTTTATTGAAGTGGGAATGGAAAGCCTTCCCTGCCTTCCTCTTGTTATATTTACCAATTAAATATTGAAAGAGATTCTTTAGATTCAGATATACTACAAACTTAATTGCACATCGGAGTGCTCAACCAAATGGAATTTCTCAACAGTAAGAGTACATACCCACACCCGCTTTGGATTTTGGCTTTTTCCGCCAATCAATAAAACTGTAAGAGATGAGTATACGTATATATTTTTTCGTGACCGACTTGTATTTTTCCTGTAAAAAGAATCTGATCAATATAGTCGAGAGACATACTTTCTCCACCCTTTTCCTAATGTTAAACGGCTACCCTGAAACTGTAAAATCCTATAAAAAAAAGAGTAATACCGCAGCACTGTATCAAAGGTTTTTTGTTCAACATAAAAATTCAACTGATAAGGAAAATCTCGAAGAAATATGTATCACTTATATTGCAAGACGTTGAACGAGGGTATAAAATATTTGGAATAAACCCCACAAGACTTGCAAGAGAGGAAGTAAGCTCGACGTTATCAAAAGGACAGAGATTTGACAGGAACATTTTGTCCAAGCGCTTGACTCTCTCGCTTCCCTCCAACTTAATTTTTTGACAGTTTGCGACACTTTCTGGGAGTAGTGTTGGGGTCAGAAGTCAAGATTTGGACTTGATGAGGCTAATAATAGGGCAGTGACTATTGGTAAAAGTGGACGTCTGTATTATGTTACTTTCTTCGACATTTCCTTTTTTCCCCTCCAATTTCCGTCTCACTTTTCTTTTTCTCCTTGTCAGCCAGGGTGTGTGGAAAGGACTAAAATTACGTGGTAGAAATAAATTCAGGAACCTTTCCCATCTATAACAGTTTAGACCCTTTACTTGCCTCTCTGCCTCTTGAACAGATTTCCCTGTAAGCTAAAGTCTCCATGTATCTCTTGGATTTGTACAAAGGTGAAGGAATATAAAAATTTCAGCAAGTATAAATTTGCGTTCAATGGTTTGTAAGGTAATTCTGTGGAATGGAGAATTTCACCTGGAGGGGTAACATGAGGGAGTCGTTTGTGGTATGTTGCCAATAAAGTCGTCTCCAGACATCCGCAGGAGGGGAAAAAGGAAAGGGACATTTTTCAATTTGATGTATCATTCCCTTCAATCTGGCCCACTTTCTCCACATGTAAGGAAAGCAAAGAAAGAGGATGGAGAGTATGGTTTATTTTTTTGGATGGGAAGAATAACTGGTAGGGAAGACGGTAATAGATTGTTTCCTTTTTCTTGTACAATTTCTTACATTACAACAGCAACATATTTCCCGTCTTTTTGAGAGTTTTCCCCCATTCGAAATGTGGGAAGAAAGTGCCCACCGAAGGGACTTTCACCGATATTAATTGCAACTCAAAAGAAAAATTGAACTGAAGTGAAATGGGATTTGTTCCACAGGGGTTTCATTCAACCCAAACATTGGTTGGAGCAAAGAGGGATTTCCCTTACTACTTCATTTTCCTCCTGTTTAAATGAGCTTGGGGTTAATAGGAAAGTTAATTTGAATAAGTACTAGCGCTCTGTCATGCGGAGCTTGGGGAATGAAGTTGACAACTGCTACGAGCAGAACAAAGCCCCCACTTCCATATTTCAGTTTGATTCAATTTGAGCAAAGGGATTAGAAGACGTCGTCACTCAAGGAGGAGACAGAAAGCTTCTGGGGAAAAAAGAAACAAAGGGAATGAAGAAAAATTTAGAAGTTTACGGGTGAAAGTTTTTGGGGTTCTTTTTACCATTGGCTTTGTGCTGGATCCACAAACAGAGTTAAATATTCTGTAGACGAGCTTCGTTGATTAGGAAAAGACTAACTTTGCAATGGGTTCAAGGAACATTGTTTTCATGACGGTCCCAAGCACTTTCCCCCCAACTATCACCAACAAACACCGCCCCTTCAATTCGCAAGTCGAAAGAAGTATCTTTTGAGGAGAAAGTCCCTTTCACCCTTAAGGCACAACTGAAGAGAAAGTTCAAATTACTCAAGTTAATCTTAGGATAGCTCCATATGATTCATTTCTTCTTACTATCCTATCAACTTGCTTCATCAGCAAAACTCTAATTTAAGAACTTAATCAACCTTACCTCAGCTATTTCTCCATGTTATGAAAATTGAAATTGCAATGCCGGAAGGGGTTATAACGGAAGTGAGAATTTAAAATTGTTCTCCTTGGCTTCTTTCTCCTTATTTCCTTTCTAACTTCATTTCCTAATCGATGAATCCATCGATTCAATCGAATTTTAAATTCATACGAATAGCTTTTTTAAATTTGAATGCAACATGCCTTCCATTTTCAGCCCCCAAATACTTTCCATGAAAAAGTTAGACTGAACAACCCAAGCTCATTTCGTTCCGTCCATATTTTTAGATTTATGTCTCTAATTTGCATAAGGAATGACTGAATATTTCTAAGCAAAGAACAAAAAATCCGAATGAGAAATGTTCATTGTCCTTTCATTTTTGCTTTTGCGCTTCCCCATTTGCTAAAGCCTCAATTTCTGATTAGTTTAAGCTCGTTGAACAAAATATCTTTGAGTTCAAAAGATTGCAAAAAAATAATCTCCTCTCCTTGTTCGATTTTATATGTAATTCATTATCTTCGTCCGGGTTACCACAGAGAATATTTAAGCGGATTGGACCACAATTTCTCCGAATGAGGCATTATAGGAACATAATTGGAAGTTGGTGTTGTTAAGCGACGGCGGAACTGAACGTTTGCACAACGGAAATAAACGGGAAATACTTTAATTAACTGGAGTTTAATACCCACACGGTATCACCAAGGCCTCCGCTGGATTTGATCTCTCCTTCATCGAACCCTTACCTTGTGAGCTACATCTCCGAATGATATTTTCGAGGAATGTATTTTGGGGAGCGACGAGGCCTCTTCGTCCTCCGGGCATCGTTCCCTTTTTTTCCGTCAGTGTCCTTCCGAAATATGAGCCACTCTGTACTTAACTATTTTGTAATCCTTGTGTGCTCTTTATGAAAAGAGCATCTCCCTCCTCCAAGTGGAGAAAGTTGACTTGATAAGTGAATCCTCCCCCCACCCACCGAAGGGAAAGTAAAGTGGGATCAGAGAGGATATCACTTTCACTCCACTTCAACAATCCGAATTGAGGGATAACAATAGGTGGTGGGTTGTAATACTAAAGTACTTGAATCACACCCATTCCCATCAGTCTAGGTCCATTGCTGACGTCGTCCCGGGAAGTGTAAAATTAATGGTTATCGTTAGGTTATTACGATGATGGGAAGCTAGAAGAAGATATGGGGATCACTTTCTTCTGGAGGGAACAACTGAGCTCTTCCCGCTTGACACTGTGCCGTCAATTCTTCTTGACTCAAGTGTAGTAACAACGGCGGATGCAGGAATTCCTTAGCCATGGTCATGGTCATGGTATTCCATGTTAACTCATAATCCTTCCAACCTCCATCGAGAGACGCCTCAACGGAACGGATCGACGAACTTTCTTCTTCTAATTTATACTTTCCCCAGAGAACCACAACAACGAGTAGGAAAGGAGGGGAAACCATTCCCATGCTAAGACGATGTAGCACAAACGAAGTTTCACCGCACTTTGAATTGGAGGCGGAAGAGAAATCTCAAAGGAACTTCCGGTATCCCACCTGGAAGGAAAACAAAAATCTTATTGATAAGAATTCTGCGCCCGGGAAAACCCAGGGCAAACTTTCTCCTAAAGTGTGACTTTGGGAAAGGTCTTCAACGATGCTCCAGGAAGTCAGACGCGACTGAAGTTGAGGACCACCGCACCAAAAAGACTTTCTGGTTTTACCTCCATGTGACTGATGGGAAGTTTGGAAGAGAAGATTTTTTGGAGAAAGTTTTTAACACTGATGATGCGTGTAGTCATCCGTAGGAAAGCCCGGTTCAAGAGTATTCAGTTCCAAGGCTTTTATCCGTTTTGAAATTATGCTCACACTTGAGGAAAAGTGTCACTGTCATTTCTTTTAGGGAATTTCAGTGGTAGAAACTTTCCTTCCTTTCCGTTGGGTAGATTATTCCGGTTAAATGTTGGAACTTTCGTGTCCAGGGAGATGGGAGTCTCCACAATCAAGCCAACGGTTGGGACGAGACTAAACTTGCTCCAAAAGGTCGCGACAAGGGAAAGTCTCCTCTTATGGCTGGATTCCATGGGACGGCCGACTTGCGCTCTCCGCCCTCTCTGAATTCCTTTGTCTTCTTCAAAATGCTCGACTCCTGCCAATCCGACTCTCTATTAATACCAACACTCTCCCAAAAATTTATAAATAAAGTGGGGGCTTTTTGTCTCTAGCTGAGAGAGATTGGACAATTGTCCACAGAGAAATTAATTAAAGCCCATCATCTAGGCTCAATTCCTTGGCAGACGAAGAAGAAGAAAACAAAAGTTTCCCGGACGATGAGCATCATCAGCACTGAAATCTCGGTCGTCAAGTCGGAGATTCTTGAGGTTTCTCAACCCAAAAACTTCAGGTGAAGAAACGAACAATTCCAGCAGGGTGTATGCTACAGTGTTACAACTTCAGCGTCGAGTTTGAATTTCATTCCAAAACCACGTTGAAGGATGATATTCTTAAGAACACATTACTGGAATTCCAGGACCACCCTTTTCCAGCAAATCAAAAACTTTTCCCCAGTAAATTTTACTCAAAAGGTGACATCATCGCGACAAAAATCTAGAAATTGTTGACAGCAAAAGTCGTCTGGCGTTAAACTTTGCATCCAAAAGAAAGTTGATTTTAAACCTTTGAAAATCACATTGCCTTCGCTAGTTAGAGCGTTGCATTGTGCATTTCCGAGCCACTGAGCCGAAACTCTTTAACCAATCGGAGTCAACTTGGAGCAGCGCGTGGCTTGGCTTTGGAGTCCTAAAGCAGCTTGTTTGGATGTTTTTCCATGTCATGTATCATAATTTGTACTTTCTGTTTCTGAAAAGTTTCAAGCAAAGGATTCTCCAGGTCTTCCAGAATCCTCGGTTCGTTTGTCGAGTGGAAAGGTGAGTGCCGCCAGAGAAAGTTTATAAGAGAAACTGAAATCTCTGGAGAAGCATAAAAAAGAGAAAATGGAAAAAACGGATTTTATGTGCGAAAGTTAGTCTCTCTTCCGGTCGTCGTCGCTCGATAACTTTTGTTCTATTTTTCAAACATCCTACGCAGCAGCATACCTGAGTTAATTGAATCCCTCATCACTACCTCAAATCATATTATACGTGATTAACACAAGTCACGGATATTACTCAATGACGGGCGGACGTGAGATGGAAACTTCTCCTGACGCTTGGGTCCTTGAACTTTTCCGCCTAGTTCGCTCCCCATTCTCCCATCTTTGAAGTCATACTTTCTGAGTGACTGGATTGCATGACAAGAGATTGATTAGCTGCGTGACCCTTGGTCTATTCCAAGTAAAATAGAAACCAACATCAACGAAAACTTTCTTTTGATCAAAAACTTGATAAAGTTCTAGATAATGGACTTTGCTTGGTCATGACCTTGGGTAAATAAAGCACGAATAGAACAGTCATTCAGCCAAAGTGGTTAAGCAACCACGGTATATTTAAAACCATGTTCGCAACACTTCAGTCAGAATTTCGTTCATTCAAGACGAACATTGTGCGTGGCCATTAGTTAAACAGCAGGAATGTAAGCTTCCGCCCTGTCCCTCGGTTCAGCAAAATGTGATTACAATTTTACAAAACAGTTTTCACGATCAAAGAGCAATTAATGTAAGCAGCATTGCAAACAATTCGAAATTAAAATTTTTTTGCTAGTTTTAGTGGAAGATTTTTAAAATCTAATAAAATAACGCTTAGCTGCTGCTATGCTGCGGCAGTTCAAGTTTTGGGCCCCAGAGGTTTTGTTACTCCAACACCTAATTAATTTACTAAAAATTAAATTTTGATGCTGAATACGACTTGGCCTTGAGGTGGAGTCTTTGGTGCATTCTGTCAGTTATTTTGGATGGTTTCCATTTTTCGATTAATTCTTTTGCTTAATGGATGATTGTCAAGAATAAAAACAAAATTGATTTGATGAAATGGACAGTTGACTTGGCTAACGGTGGACCGTGACCTTGAGTAAACACGGTACGAATGGAACTCTCAGTCAAACAGTAGGAGTATCCATTTCTATTTAATTTAGGTAAACTGAAACCATGATCGTAGACCAACTCACACTGCCTTGTAACTTCATCCCGACACCGGGCTGTGGTCATTTATTGGTAAAACAATCCCACAGTCTCATTGGCTGATAGTTTGCTTATCTACGAGCCTTCGAAAGAGTCCATTCTGAATCCCCATTAGTTCTTCGTACGTACCCACCTCAGTAAACTGCCCATCGCTCAATAGAGCAATTTTGTCTATAAGGGAAACCATAAAAATAAATGATCAGAGGCCAATAACGATAATTAATTCATTACATTGTAACGGATACGGGGCGGAAGAAGGAAATCTTACCAGCGTTTCGGATAGTTGAGAGGCGGTGAGCAATGGTAATAACCGTTCGGTTTCTCGTTACACGGTCCAAGGCTTCTTGAACCAAGTGTTCGCTCTCCGCATCTAGCGCGCTGTGTTATAGAAATAGAAAGTTTGAGATGGGAACAAATATAAACAACCAGAATCTTATAATTTGAAGTGTTTACCTGGTCGCTTCGTCAAGGAGGAGAATTTTTGGATTCTGAATAGGAACAAAAACAGCTTAAACTTCATTTACTAAAGCATCATCTTTGTTTTCATACCCTAATTAAGGCCCGTGCGATTGCAACCCTTTGCTTTTGTCCACCTGCAAAGACCAGTGAAGCGTAAACATTTTCGAATTCCAGCCAATCCCAATGTTAAGTTTAACCTGATAGCATTATGCCCCTTTCCCCCACGAGGGTGTCAAATCCGTTTGGAAATCTTGAGATGAAGTCAAAGGCATTTGCCTCCTTTGCAACTTCCTCAACTCTGTCATTCGTGCTGTCCACGTCAGGTTTGACCGAACCGTAAAGAATGTTGTCCCGAATGGAGCAAGAGAAGAGAGTGGGTTCTTGGCTTACAGTGCCGATCTGTTGTCGCAGCCAGTGGGGGTCCAACACACTAATGTCTCTCCCATCAATCTTTATGGAACCTGAACAAGGATCGTAGAAACGTAGTAGCAGAGAGGCAAACGAGCTCTTTCCAGAGCCTGAACTTCCAACGTATGGCTACCATGCTTCCACTCTCGATGTTCAAAACTACATCTTTCATTATGAGAGCGTCGGGTCGGGTTGGATAGGCGAATGATGTTCCGCAAAGTTGGATTCTCCCTTGGAATTCATCCGTTGGAATTAAGCCGCCTGGAACCAAACCATAACAAACTCATTCACCTGTTCGATATTAACGTGGGATGCAGAAGATAATCATAAAATATACTAAGGCATTCTCGTAAATTGAAACACACGCACTGGTAATGAAGCAGATGCCTCACAATATGAAGGGGTTATTATTCCCTTTATGCACCATTTTATGAGCCAATTGTTTAAACTCACCTTTCAAAGGCACTGTGGGCTCCCTGTCAATGAGTTCCCATAAACGAGTAGAAGCTGAAACACAAACGGTAACCGTCACATGTGTGACACGTTGAAAAGAAAAATATTAGTATTGAAATTATAGTAATGGGGATAATGAAATTAGTAAAATGACTAACCTCCTAGTCCTTTCATTAGTTCAGAGTAAAATGAACTGAGTCCAGCGATGGAAACACCAACGTATGCAGCGTAGAGTAAGAAAGCAGAAAGATTTCCAACTGTTATAGTCGCGTCTGTCACCATTGACCCACCGTAATACAGAACAGAAAGGATTATAAAATTGCCGCTAAGTCCAGTCTGGATTTAAAGAAAATAATGCAGTTTATAGGATTCGAAAGCATGGAGGAAAAAGTATTTACCATTCCGAAGAAAATTGCTTGAGCAAGTGCCTCCTTCTGCGCTAAACCGAGCACTTCCGAAATCTTTCCTTGATACTGCTCGTTCTCAAATCCCTCTTGACTAAAGGCTCTGACTGTGCGTATATTTGATATCCTCTCCTCTGCAACTTGAGTAGCGTCTGCTAAACTGTCTTGAACTTTTTTTGTGATGTTGCGGACATAACGACCATAAACGATGGCCATACCAGCCACCGGCGGAACGATGCTTAGTCCAACTACGGCGAGTTGAGGTGAAACGTAGAACTGACAAATATACAACAATGTATTAGCATAATAGACCGTAAATATTTCGTGGGTCGATTTACCCACCATCATAGAAACTCCCGAGGCAACCATAAACACAGATCTCAGTCCATCTGAGATATTCATTGTCACAGATTGACTGACAAGGGTTGTGTCGGCTGACAGCCTATTGATGAGTTCTCCAGTTTTGTTCTTGTCAAAGAAACCAATTTCCTGCTTGAGAATTGACGAGAAAACAGTTGTACGCAGCTTGTTGGTGATTCTTTGACCTATTAGTGTCTAATGAGAGATCAATCTTATTCAAAAGTCAATGAACTTTAATCTTCCAACCATTACCTGACGTTCGCATCATGTAGACGCGACCAAAGTTACAAATAGCACCAATGAGGAATATTCCTAGCAGTGCTACAGACACCTTGTTCAAGTTCTTCTTAGTCTCCTCTTTATCCCCGCTGTAAATGATATCGATAACTTTTCCTAAACAAAATGGGATGGTCATGCTGACTCCGCTTGAAATTAGCAGCAGGAACACAGCACCTAGAATATAAGAAAATAGTATTGAATTGAAATATATACCAAAACGTCAAAGGCCTTTGTCCCATTGATCCTTACCGGTTAATTGCACTTTCTCAGTCTTCGCCAGCCCCAGCAACCTCTTGAACTCATTCCTCCTTGGCATCCGTGCCTTTGTGACTGGGGAGCTTTTACCTTGGGTCACATTTTCCAGTAAGAACTTACTGGAACGAAAGTGACGCACTATTAAAATGGAGGGTATCACAGGTTTTGCTTTCACACTAAAAACCAGGTCATGCTGAGGTCTCCTTGGCATAAATGTTGAAAATGTATTATAAATTCTATCGATCCGTTTCCAATCGATTCGTCGATGTACAGGATGGAGGCCATAACCTCGAATGCACCGGAAGCCCCACATCTTTATTCAAATGCTAGAAAATATTAATTAAAACAAAAATTATCACACTTTGCTGAAAATCAAGACGATAAATACTAAAAGTTACTCACAGTTACCTTCAAAATCAAATGGTAATGCAGTGTGTCATTCTCAACCTCAAGTATTACATCTTATCTTATCAGTCACTTTAATTATTTCAACAAAAAACAATGCAGTGATTAAAATTACAAACTATTTTAGCACGATTTGAAATTCTCAAAAAACTTTTCAAAAATTGTAAAACATAAAATCTGAAAACCCTTAATTTTATTAATTTTCAAAAAAATTTAAAAATCCGGCGCCATTTATTTTGTCTCACTTGTTCTTCCAATTACCAAGAAGGCGGGAAATATTTTCTCATTGAAAACAAAAGGAGGGAAGAAAACAAGGAAAAACGAGGCCAGACTAAACCCAGGATTACATGAATTTGTGTGGTAATCACAATCCTTTGAAATGAGACAGAATAATCCTAGATTCGGTTTTTTAAGAAATCGGAAAAAAAGTTAACTAACTTTTACTTACTTTTACTGTTACTTTTTTCCAGTGAAATCTGGAATTATTAGAAACTTGGGTTTTGGCTTGCTATGGCCTTATCAGTGTGGGGGCAGCACACATACACTCTTGGTTACTCCACGTTCTTTGGACTCCCTGCCTGACCTCTTTTTCCATTTCTCCGATGGTAATCCACATCGGCTTTCCCTCATCAAATAGTTAGTGTTAATGATAGTTGACATAATTAATTTATTACCATATTCATAATCTTCAAAGTAAGTTAAATGTCTTTGAGTCAAAAAGAAATTCCAATCCTATAAACTTTTCTCTCCACTCGCAGTCTCCGTATTCCCTTGCTCTTTCCCGTGTCTTCACTAAAAGAAAACGAAGTCTTTGATTAAAAAATTTTGAAGTGTGCTATTTTTTATTGTAAAAGAAATAACAATTTCTTCCACATTACTACTTTATACTTAATCTTAAACATAGGCTTTACCACGTATGCTTAATCATTGAATCCAATTTTACGTTAAATGTGAATCACCTTTCTTTCTTTTCTCTCTCTTTTTTTTTTACATAATTATAGTATTATTAGTAGGGAATTATGATGTTTGGAAACGTTTTCTTTGCACAGTGAAAAGAATAACCATATCCTCCAATTTCCTGAAAACCCTAGTACACATATCCTAGATATCTTAGCTTTAGTGTGACCCGAAAATATGAGCCAACATAGGGTTGAAAGNCACTACAGGGAGCATGGGCTTCATAGTATCTGTAGTACACCAGCAGCCCATCTGATGATCGTTAGGGTTGAAAGTAAGCTCCTTATAACCTCGAAATGGTTCCGACAATGGTGGGCAGATACAGCCACAAAAAGAAATTGCAGTAGTCGTAATTCTACTTTGTAGAAACCTAACTTTTCACAATGCGCAATGCTTTATAAATGGTCACAAAATAATTAATTATTCTGGAACTTTTGTGTATATTTGGATTTTATTTCCAAGTGCCCAAATATGATGCACTGGGGCAGTAGTCGTAGAGTACGGGGCTTTTGCCTCCTCCACTTTTATTTTAACAAAGCGAAGCTGGGTAGCCGCAGAGGTGCCGTGCCGTAGAAGCGACAGCACTGCGCACTGAAGAGAAGTGTTCATTTCATTGTCCTGTGTAGGGTAACCGCCGAAGTACCGGCTACCTAGAAGCTACTTGATTGAAGAGAAGTGTTAATTTACTCTAACCGTTAATTTCATTGTCCTGAAAACGTAGACGCGGCAGGTCAATTCGGGTCACAAACTATCGTCGTGAGGTCATCAGGTGCGTATATTCAAGAGGCAAGAGGTCAAGAAGGGTAAGTCAAAGCAAGGGTAAAGCGCGCAGCTTGAGAAGATCGTACCTCTGACTCCATAGGTTGTTTCCTGGAGATAGGTTTTATCTTTTGATTAATGCTTTATCAATTGATTAATCGTGTCACTTTGGCGTTTTTAGTGTACCATTTGGTCCAGTGCAGCCTTTGATCTTCAACCATGTCTGGATTCGACAGTAACCCGGTCTACACTTCGACACCTATGACTGCAGAAGTGGATGAATTCATGGACAATGATAATCCACACCAACCTGTGGATGTCCAAGCATATCGGAAATCTTTCAAAGAATTCCTCCGAAGTTACCAAGAAGGAGATTTCAATTACAAATACAGGCGAGTTTAGTACCTACGTAGTGAAAGTGAACTGTGAATATCTAATAATTTATTGTAATGCACTTGCAGAGCCATGTTGAGGAGTAACTACAACGTTGGACAATACTGGATCGAAGTTAACATGCAAGAGCTCAATCAGTTCAATGACGATCTCGGACAAAAGCTTACAGAACGCCCTGCAGATTTTTTACCAATCGTAAGTTATTCTTGCACAATTGACAATGACAAAATAATTAAATACAGATCTGTTAGATTAAAATTTTTGTATTTTGCAGTTTGAAGAGGCTGCGAGAGAAGTTGCAGATGAAGTGACGACTCCCAGGCCACTTGAAAGGGAAGAGCTCAAAGATATCCAGATAATGCTTTCGTCAACAGCTCATCCATCTGAGTTTCGAAATCTTAAGGTTTTTAATGTTTTTCCTTTTTCAGTTTTGAAAAGTATTTCGAAGCTTTTATTTTTGTTTCAGTCGGACAACGTGTGCAAGCTGGTGAAGATTTCTGGAATCGTTCTAACAGTATCTTCCATGCGCACAAAAGCTGCAAAAATGTCCATCATGTGTCGAAGTTGTCGTTCTGTGCTTCCTAACATCAATATAAAACCCGGTTTAGAGGGATACGCACTTCCAAGGAAGTGTGCTACCAATACGTAATTTTCTGTTTCATTATTATTATTTGTCATCATTTATGTCATTACTTGATCCTAAGTTATTTTTTTAGAGGGCCGCAAGCGGGAGACGTGAAATGTCCATTGGATCCGTACTTTATCCTCTCCGATAAATGCAAGTGCTCAGATTTTCAAGTTTTGAAGCTTCAAGAATCTCCTGAAGGAGTTCCGCCTGGTGAGATGCCGAGACACCTGACACTCTATTGCGACAGGTAAAGAATCAGAATGCGTCAACAAGAACACGGCGTGTGAGACTATGTATTCTTTCAGATTTTTGTGCGAAAAGGCCGTGCCTGGAAATCGAATTACGGTAATTGGTGTGTACTCAATCAAGAAAGGGATCAAAGAAAAGGTAAACATAGATAAATAGAATCAGAAGTCAATCTTTAAAAGAAATCTCCGTTATCGTCACGTACCTTTGATTTTTAGAAATCTGCACAGAATAAAGTCGCTGTCGGGGTTCGGTTTCCTTATGTCCGAGTGATCGGAATACAACTGGATTTGGATGGGTCTGGACGGTCAGCACACGTCATGTACACGTCAGAGGAAGAAGAAACTTTCCGCAAACTGGCCGCCAGTCCAGACGTTTACGAAAGGATTGCTAAATCCATTGCACCGAGTATTTATGGATCTACTGACATCAAGAAAGCAATTGCTTGTCTTCTTTTTGCTGGTACTGTCTTTTATTTTTATGGCACACTGCCTTTAGTTTTCTATTATACTAATTTTCTTCTTTACCATGAAGGTTCTAGGAAGCGATTGCCAGACGGACTGACCCGTAGGGGAGATATCAACGTCCTCTTGCTCGGTGACCCTGGTACTGCCAAATCCCAACTGCTAAAGTTTGTTGAAAAGGTTTCTCCAATAGCCGTGTACACGTCTGGTAAAGGATCGTCGGCTGCTGGGTTAACTGCATCTGTGAATCGCGATGCTGCAACCGTAAGTGGCTTATTATAATACTTCACTTTAGCAAAATATGTGTGTGCTATAATTGAATATTTGCCGTTTTTTCTTTACTGTAGAGGAATTTTATATTGGAAGGAGGTGCAATGGTTTTGGCTGATGGAGGAGTTGTCTGCATTGATGAATTCGACAAGATGAGAGAAGATGACAGAGTTGCCATTCATGAAGCAATGGAGCAACAGACTATTTCCATTGCAAAAGTTGGTAGAAAGAAAAAGATGTTAGAAACGTGCTGCGGTGTTCATAACATTTTCCTTTTAGGCTGGGATCACCACCACCTTGAATTCAAGGTGTGCTGTATTTGCTGCAGCCAATTCGCTATTTGGAAGATGGGATGAAACCAAAGGAGATGAAAATATTGACTTCATGCCAACTATTCTCTCTAGATTTGATATGATTTTCATCGTGAAGGATGACCACAACGAGGAACGTGATACAGTAAGCACTGATTTATTTTGGATAATTTATAATCAATTCAATGTATGAGAGGCACAAAATATTTCGAGGAAGAACCACTACAATGAAGCATTGTAGCTTCCAATGAAATGATGCCAAGTGCCCAGGGGCCATCTGAGAATTTAAAAAAGTCTTAAGTCGTATTCCGCTGCCCATAAGTTTAGCTTGAGTTTTTAATTAATTTTTAATTCTTTCAGATCATGGCAAAGCACGTTATGCGAGTCCATATAGATGCTCATAAAAACAGGAGAGCAGATGGACATTGAAGGAGAGCTCTCGCTTCTCTTTCTCAAGAAGTATATTGCGTATTGCCGCTCGTAAGTTGACTGACGTTAATTTTTCAGAAAATTATTAGCGTTAGTTGATGATGTTTAACGACCTGCTTCTTGTATTTAGACGTTGCGGCCCTCGATTTATCAGAAGCCGCCTGCGATAAATTAAAGAATCGGTACGTGCTCATGCGTAGTGGAAATCGGGAACAAGAAATCGAAGCAGACAAGAGAAATCCAATTCCTATCACCGTCAGGTAAATCTGTCATCTGTCAATCATTTTGGCATCATGGAAAAATACATTGAATTGACATTGTAATTACTTTTAGGCAACTTGAAGCTATCGTTCGTATCGCCGAAGCCTTAGCAAAGATGCAACTGAAACCATTTGCTACGGAAACCCACATTGAGGAGGCCATGAGACTCTTTCAAGTTTCGACTTTGCAGGCAGCAAATTCAGGATCTCTCGCTGGTATAAATCTCTTAAGATTCAAGTTTCCTTTCCTTTGTGTACATTTGCATACTTACAGGGGTCGAAGGTTTTACATCTACGGATGATCATGACATGCTCACTCGTTTGGAAAAGCAGCTCATACGCCGCTTTGCAATTGGCACCCAGGTATCCGAGCACACAATTGTTCGAGATTTCATGCGCCAGGTAATATAAACTTGAGACTGCCAATGTGTTTATCTGTGTACTGGTGACTCACAGTTTTACTCTTATTGCAGAAATACCTTGAGCCAGCTATTATGAAGGTTATTCAAGGCCTGATTCGCCGTGGTGACATCCAGTATCGTATGCAAAGGAAAATGCTTTATCGTCTTAAATGAAAAAGTCCTCTGACTTTACTCACGCCCGTTTCCAGTGAAACTTCCTTACCCCGGCTTTTAAATTTTTTCTATTTCTGGTTCCCCTTTCAGCTTAATTATTCAAATACTTTTTGTAATATTTGATTTATTAACAATTCGTTCCTCTGGGTATCCAGGTACATCCGTTTGATCAATGATCACATGAGATTTACAGGGTAGCTAAAATTCTATGAAGCTACTTTATTAACAACGATGTCCTTGGTTTGTCCTAGTTTACCTCATTAATCCTCGATTACAGTTACATTTGAGATGCAAGAATTGTTGAAATAAGTCTTCTACCAAGTTACTAATGACTTCTTTCCTAGGGATTCTGAGCTTTGTTCCTGTTTCTAAACTTATTCGAAATCTCATTATGCCAAAACTTCAGGTTGTCACGTTCTTTCACCTGTAGGAGTCCTGGATGGCTATTAACATTTACTATTATATTATTTTCATGTCCTTTTGCTAATTTCTTTGACACTGTTTATGGGTTTCCTGAATAAGTTCTCAGAAGCCGTTTCAAGTTTCATTATCACCAAATTTTTCCGAGACGATGGCCAATGGTCCAACATTTCTCACTGAAAATTCACTCTCTGAGTCGATTGAATGTGATGCCCTGTTGAGTTGCGCAGTGTCATACAGCCTCTTCTGAATCATCGCCATTGATACTTTATTGCTCAGTTCACGTCGAAGTGACATCAGGTTCTCTCCTGAACAGCGTCTGTCATGATCCTCCATATCAATGCTATGTTGATGGCCAGAAGCAGAATCACTTCCATTCCTAACGCGGACGACAGCCACTTGCATGCTCGTTCTTACTGCGGGTCCATACTGTTCAAATTTTAAAATAAAGTTTCCTTTTTCAAATTCTTAACGCTTTTGGATTCCTTCGATTCGCTATAAATTAAGGCCACATGATGCCATTTTACCAACCTGTCTTTCCATGCGGACATTTCTTCTTCTGGCTGAGAGACTCCGTCTGATCCTCGTATTGAGACAGCGACAACAAATGCAACAAGGACAGTCGAGGGTGTTGATAATCCAATTAAGAAATCTCTTGATGACGATGGAAGTTACATTGAGGAGTGAGTAGATGCAGCAGCAGCCGAAAACCATTACCCCGAAAGCTACAACGCGATACAGGATCTCAAGGCTCCCGTAAGAAACCTGCTGGAATGTCACAAAATCCCCGAAGCCGATGGTAGCATATGAGACAAACGCAAAGTAGACGGATTCCACATAAGTCCATCCCTCAACTTCATGATACATTGCCGCCGATGTGGAAACGATGACTGCTGACATCACAAACAGACAGACCATTACCCATGTCACACTTGGTTTCTCATCTGACACTGGACTAGCACAAGTGGAAGATTGAGACCCTTGTGCACCGATAGCGTTCCGCCCTCCGTTTTGAGTTCCGACATTTTGGAGTTGCGTACTTGTACTTTGAGGGAGTCTAGCGGAAGCTCGTTTCCGACGGAATTCACGGTAGCATCTCATACAGCCAGTGAGGAATGTGATAATCCGTTCGAGAAAGAGGTTGAAAAATAAGAGTCCACCAGCACACCCGAAGAATCCATAGGGGATGATTAGAAGCTGCCCGGGTATTTGTGCTCGGGGTAGTAGCGCCATAACCTGCCAAAACAAAGTAATCGGCGATTACTTTAAAAATCAATTCTCAACGCATATTGTTGGGAAATGTTTCGAAAGAATTCAACACAATCCCTCTTACATGGAATCCTATTCTTACTATAGTATCGTATGTGTTTTCACTGGCATATTTTTCCATTAGTATTTATACTATACTATTCTAACCTTGGAAGAGGTAGGAAATCTTTTTTCTGAAGAATTTTCTATGACCTCCCATTTTATTGTTCAATTCCAATTGAATATGGGCCACAGAATAATTGGAATAGGTTGCAAAATAAATGATCCAATTATAGTGTCCTCACAGTCGTAACTTTTTTAAACTTAAAATTTACAAAATGAAATCCTTTTAAATGTATCCGACCTTCTAAAACCCCGAAAACATAAAGTTTACGCCCTTCTCGTCTGAAAATGATCATATTATACACAAGCTTGTGTTAAATTGCCTTTTGAAATATGTATTTGTCGGAATTCCCTATGTCTTTAATAACTCCATTTAGAAATTATATGTGCAAAACGTATAGGAAATAAACATGGATTTTGGCAAATAGAGCAATCGAAAATGCCGCTTCCTGTAGAAAAATTTAATGAGGATGTCGCCTTTACTCGATAATAACTTGCCAGGGAATGTAGGTCACCGCGGTTATTTGAATAGCATTTCTCCGACCAGCCATGATTCAATAAAAGTAAACATTATAAAACTTTTCTTCACGCTTTCTCCGGTGGCATGTGAAAATAAATTAGTTAGTCATACTTTTACTGGTGGTGTGGTTTATATTAGGAAATAATTTCCTTCTGACGTGATTAATTTCCATCCACCAAACAACCCTTGTAACTTATTACGCTTCTTGAGCGTCAGATACTCATCAAAAACGAACAGGTGAATCAACATTATCCATGACGATCTGCCAAAAATTGCACTCAACTCTCCAACTAAAGCAAACAATTCAGCTTCTTATAAATATAAATGCAACCTTATGGCTCTCCGCACATGGAACACATTTGTTCATGAATTTGAAATGCAAATTATAATGGATCCGATGGGAATTCATAAAAGTTTATGAAGAATTTCTTACACATCTTCCGTAAATGCCTTCCTTACATTCTGAAATTGGGTTGGCTATGAATGACTTATTAAATTAAGCTTTAATTGTTTTCCCCCTGTTTCTAGCCTTACATTAATTGGATTTATTTGATTTATTCTTGGAATTCAGTTCAAACGAGCAAAATGCTGAGAGGTTTCTATAGAACTTCCTTTCTCCACTTTCTCCAAACAACAAAAAGGCAAAGTTCATAAACCTCCTCATTATTTATACTTTCTTTAAATTGGAATCCAAATTATAGGCAAATGTAACCACGTAAACTTTCTAAATGATACCAAAACAAATTGCTCCCTGAAGCCATAATCTTTACCTTTGGTATAATTTGGAACCCAAGAAACAAATATGAAGGGTGAAATCACATGCATACAATAAGACAATCCCATTTCAGATTTCACAATGTAGCATTTCTTTTCTTTATAATATGATTTATCAGGATGCCAATTCTCCCAAACCTACTACCAATTTTAGAAATTATCAGAAGACTTTTGAAGTTTTTCGGCATGAGCCTGATCTATGCATTGCAATGGATGAGGAGCATCCTGGACTCTATAATTTCTATAACTTTCCCCTACTATGGTAATTTCCGAATGTAAGAAAGAAGGTCAATGTCGAATGTGGTGAAATTAGCAGCCTGTAACTCACGTCAGGGAAGGCTTCATGATTGGAAATATTACTGTCTCTCCAATGATATAGTCAGATGGCCTTAATTATTCAATGGCAAACTGTTCACTCTTTCAGCGATGGAATGATATCGAAAATAATCGATAACCCAAACATTGTGTGCGACTAGAGCCATTGTTGCTTTAATAGGAGGCATTGCGAGATACAAGTTTACATATCTCACGCGACTTTATAAATTGCTCAACTGTCTTTCACGGCCCTTTTTGTTTGCATTGTCTTGAGAAGCGCTGCCAATCAATCAATGTCAGCCAGTCATCCCTGGATTTTCTTTTAACGGAATTATCCAACATGAATTGACAACCTTATCACAATTTTAGTAAACTACTATAAGGATATCCTTACTTTAAGGCCTTTTCTCATTAAAATACTTTCATCTGCGCCGTACATATTCTCACCGGATTTTAAAAAGGAGAACAAAATTATATTTTTTTTATTCCTGCTACCAAATGGAATTTTTCAGAATATATTTGCAAAATGTGACTTCTTTGCATTAAAGAATATTGATTTAAATAAGGTTCCTTTATCAACTAAAAAAATAAGTTCTGAAAGGCGTACTTTAAATACACTAATAAATACGCAATGACAATGACGTTTCATGCTTGGCATCGCGGGGGGGGGGGGCCTGAATTTTTGAGAAATTATAAAGTTCAGCAAAAATCAATCACAGGTAGGAGAATGACTCAAATTGAACATGTAGATGAAGCCGGATACCAAAATTGAGACATATTCGATTCAATTTGAACTGAATTTTTAACTAATATTCTTTCTATTTAATCATCTTTTCCAGAAGCGATGAGGCACATAACTTGTGGCGGGACGGTCCATCTTTAATTTGAAATTCGTATTTTTTCATCTGGGAAGAAAATTGGCAGGAAAATTGAATTTGTAAACCATTAAAGGTAAATGGGATTAAGGGAAATGCAAAATAAATTCCCAACATATAGAAACAAGAAACATTCTCCGAGTTGGAAAATAAATTGAGCGTTTAGTAATTCAGTTTCGAGAATATAAGCCCATGTTAAGAGTCTCTCGTCTAGCTTTTGTCTCTAACGTTAGCACCGCTTCTTCCTGTGCCATGCTAGCCGAGTAACTTAAGGAGGAACTAGGTTGTTAGGACTTAAATAATTCAGCTCAAATTCTTCTAAGGCTTCGTCTTACCAATTGTCGATACGATTGTCCATGCAAAGTGAAAGCTCCCAACCCAATCCCACCGCTGCCGTACGAAGGCGCCCGCTTTCGTCGCATTTCCATACGCATAAAGGAGACGGAGCAAATCGTCTTCGCTGATGTAACTCGCTGAAGTCTTTTCTTCAGAGTCATACGTGAACCCCGCTTCTTCATTTAAAAGCGTCAGATTGAGTCGAAACTCGGTGTAAATAGCGTTGTAGTTTTCTCTCATTTCCGTTTCCGCTTGCTCTTCAAAGGCCTGGAAGATGAAGGCTCCCAAGCATAAATAAATGTATAGAATTATGGCAAGGAGGACGAAGCGAATATTCTCCTCAGTTAAGTGGAGCACTTGACATCCATTCGGATGGTGTCGAGAATGTTGTGTACTTGTAATCCGAGAAGACTCTGGCATCGTTCTAATAGTCAACTTTCACTCTTTAATCTTCAAATATTAACAAATTCGTTGTCCAACACTACTTTTCTTTTGAGGTTTCACCGTTTTCCTTGAGTTATAATCACTGACATTAAAATTGTTCAGCGATCAAAGCCCATAATAATTCCAATATGGAGAAAGTTAGAGCACCTCTAATCAGGAGGAAGAGACACGCATTGTACCAGGTAATTAAATCCTCGAAAGTCAACCTATATCTCAGAAGGCAAAGGAAACCATTCAATTGAGCATATTGTGCAAATCCCTTTCACGGGAAAAAACAATCCAATAGTAAAGAAGCATGTTATTGAGCTTACCTGAGGTAGAGGGTTGACAGCGATGGCGACGGAAAGTGACAGTGTGTTTGAGTAAACTGGCAGAAGCGTCTGGAACCAAATGTCAACGAAAGAAAACCTTAGAAATGTATCAGCAAAATGAATGACAGGCCTGCTGATATATAAGTTATAAAACCGTTGATCTTAAGTCGGGGGAATTAGTTCCATGCTCTTAGCAAAGTCATAAAAGAAATATGGCAGTCGGATTTTATGTGAGACTGACGTCCCAAATTCTATTTTCACTCTTTGCCATTTTTACTATCAGTAAGTTCGAGTTCTAATCAAAGCTTGTCGTCCATTTAATACCGCGGAAAGAAGATAGGCTTCAAAGTCAAACTTTGAGGATGATTCAGATTCACTCTAAAAATACGAGTCTGGATTTGGTGGGAGTGACTCTGGTGGTGCTTAAACAGGATTCCGTTAATGATCTGTTTCTGGCGGGTCTAAGGCCATATGTCACCTACCTTGCACAACTCCCCCGCAGTGTAATTTTATTATAGTTAATTACTTGCTAATTAAAGTGGATGGAGATTGGAAAGTTTCCTCAAGAGAAACTTTTTCGTGTCTTTTGTTAGCTATTGAAACTGGGAAGCGGAATATTATTAAAAGAGTCTCGTCCTTTCCCCGTTGCTTTCATCTCGTACAAAGGCTAAAAGGAATAAAAGGATCTTCCAACTTTCATCAGTTTCGACCACTACGACCAGAATGCGAACCGATTTTGGGATTTATACTTTATTAAGGGAGACAGTTATGCACTGAAGGTGACTGGCGCACCACTGAAGGTGGCGGATGCTGTGGAGAAAGTGTACTTCTGGTTCACTTTTATAACACTTATTCCTTATTTGAAGAAGCGCACACAGGTTGCAGAAACGCTACTGAAACTCTGTTCAGCTTTTCCCCGTTGGACTGATAGTTTGACACTGAGCGGATGAGAAAGCGTCGCATGGGATGAACCAGTAAAAACCCTCGGTTCGGACTGCTGCTTTTTAACTAACGACCAAGTCTAGACGCATGTCTCTCCTAAAGGCTACTATTACTTTTAATTATTTAAGTCTTATTATATTCTTTCCTTTAGAAAACTTGGAACTTGTATGAAGCCATGCATGCAAACCAAAGTCCCCACTCAGGGAGTTGAATTTTTTGTACGAATTTATTAATTAAGGAAATTAGCTGCCCTGAAGTCTCATCTACACTTCACTTTCCTCAAGGGCTTTTAACGAAAAGAACAACTTTTGGGAAAACTTGTTTCAAAGAGAGAAAATGTAACAAAATTGTTTGAATAGGACTTATAATTTCGGTAAAATAATGAGGTTGACTAGTGCGACAAGGATTGTTCCATGAAGAATCGATTAGAGAGTAGAGACAAATAAAATGTACACAAAAACTAAAGAGCAATCCGAAAATGATGGAATCATAGCAAAAACGGAATTACAGGAACCGAGGTTTTCAATTCATTTAATTAAATTCTTTCCTTATTTCCCTTGTACTTTTTAAGGAGCCTCAACTTCTGTCTGACTTTCTTCGTACGTTTTGTCTGAGAATTCGCCCATTGATCTTCCAAATGACTACCATTCAGGCTATAGAATTCTTCTTCACAACAACATTGAATCCGACGATGCTTCATTTCAGCTTTTCAAAAAGGCTGAGCCTATGCTCATTCTTCCATCGCATAATTATAATTTTAACGAGACTAAAAATTCGATAAACTCGATAGCATACTCAAAAAATTCCTAAAAGTTTATTCCACAAAAAACTTGTTGGGATTTAGTACGAGATTTTTGAAGGACCAAAACCTTTTGTATGGTATATGCTATATATATTAGTTAAAGCATTTTAGTTTTAAAATAGGTGTAATTTGGCTAGTTTTGGACAATTAAAAACCTAATTAAAGGGGTGAATATCCGTTTGTACTACAATAATTATAGGGTCTGGATTTGAATGACGTTTTTTATATATTAGCTTAGTTTCAATCAACCGAAATACCAATGCCAAATTAAAACTTGCATCGACTATTCAGAATTAAAGGAACAAGCTATCTTTGGATCCAAGGTTTAACTATACCTTAAGCTAAATACCTTTCAGAACAGATACCCAAGCAACGAATTAAGGTAAAAAGTTCTCTTGAGTGAAAGTTCCAATTATCCAATTGTAGTTTGCAAACATTTCAATTCCGCATTAAAAAAAGCTCATGAAAACTTAAAAGACTCATGAACTGAAAAAGTACTTCTGCATAATTCGTTTTACTTAGCAAACTGAAAAATAGGATGATATGTTGGTACGGTGAGCCAACTCTAGAATAGAGAAAGTCAAGATTTCAAAATGTACGGCAACTTTCACTCCCTCAAATGTCGCTCGTAAAAGTTAGCAATTCCGTTTTCTTCTTTAGGCGCTAGAGGGATCGCTGGTGTTGTAATTCAAATTCAAACCAACATGCACCACAACGTTTTCCTATTTTTCTAGAAACTTTATATTTAACTTCACCAAGTATGTTAGCATTACTTAATGAATCTAAGTTATGTACAAACCTTGCTTGTGCTAGAACTGACTAGATTCAAATCAATGTATTCGAAAGCTAAAGAAAAGCGATAAAAATTCAATTAATTAATTTGTTACTAACTATCGCATATGCCACTAGAGGGTACTTTCTATACGTTTTCTATATATTGAACAAGTTTTGTACAATAGAGTTCTTACAAGTTCTTTGGGAGAATTTGTAACTTTTAATACGGAACGTAACAGTCTTTGATTGAGAGTGAAGAATAATTAATTCAGACAAGGGTTCAATTTAAAGCAAATGAAATATATCTCTAGCATCTCGTTCCGCTATCATTGTCAGAGTAGTCTGATGGTGGGTCCATTGAAGTATGGAGTGTCAGCGTGACATTGCAGTTGATGCTAACGGCAGGATAAAATACTCCGTACAAGTTTGTAAACGCTACAGGACCCTGTTTGGAATAAATGAAGCATTATTCAAGTGTCATTATGAGCTGTGAAGTTTTTAGTCTTTGTTCTCACTTGTTGCTCCTCGTTGACATAAAAGGATACTTGACGTTTGTCTAAATCTAAAAGAATCCCGATAGTTGAACCTGCATTTATACCGCCTTCAGTCCGACACGAATGCATTCCGCAACTCATGAACCACGACCTCTGGTGGTCAATATACATTCCCCAACCTTTGTCGTCTTTCCCTGTGGACGTTAATACACATATAATGTTCAATTATGTTTAAGAAATAAAATGTAACGACCTTACCCAGCATTTCTTCTTTACTCACGTCCCGCCTTGCGATCCCAAATGAAGGATCCGCACTTGCATCGTATTTCTCTACAATGTATTCCCAGTAATGGACACCGCGGGCAAATCCAACTGTGCCAAGGACTACTCGAGGCTCGTAAGAATCAGAAGTGACGGTACAATTTTCATTAGAAAGACGAACTCCTTGTGGGGCCATTGACTGGTCATAGGTGAACCACGCCACTGCAACAAAAAGGAAACGGTTTACAAATTAGTAGTATATAAGGAGGGTTTAAACACCGTGGGAATGATAAAGCACAGGCGACTTATACATTAACACTACGCATGATTTATGGCTTCGGTGGTTGACGAAGGATGGAGAAACTACAGCCCCGCACGACAAAAGCCCATCTTTCTCATTAAGAATCTTAATTGAGCATTCCAAGAGGCGTGAAATGTATAAGTTCAAAGTTAGCATCTGCTACTAAGAAATTTATACGCTTTTTGCCTCTCTGCCTATGAACATTTGTATGAATTATAAATTATGACCTTTGATAATTGTTGCAGTTTCAGTCTCTTTTGAGCTATACTTGTGTGACCAAACGGGGCATACAAGGGATGAGTATACACCAAGTAATGTGTTATCATAAGGAAATGACTCACAAAAAGGTACATTAAGCATAATGGAATCAGAGGGGGGATTACGCATCTTCAACTTTTGACTTTCTCCCCTCCAACGCACTAAATATTCATAACTTGAAAACAAGTTCTACAAGGAAGGAAGAAACTCAAGAAACCTTTGTAACACCATTTTAGATGAATTCATGGAAGCCACGTGTAAAGTTATTCTCAATTTACACTTGAACTTTGTCTAACTCTGTAATTACTTTATTCCATGGAGCTGAAGATTGATAGTCTACGCAGTAGCTCGACCGTGAACAAATAGTGTAGCGTCAACAGAAAATCCGATTTTATCAGTTTCAGCGCCAGGATGTTGATTCGTAGAAACTTATTTGTCATTTTGTAGTAGCGGAAACCAAAACTAAAGTCGTCGGTTTGGGACTTTCGAACTTTCTCCATGGGACAGAAGGAAGATGCATGGCTCGTGACATTTCCTCTTAGAAAACCACATTACATTCCACCAAAGCCTAAGATCTTAAGCGTAGCAGACGACTTTGAAGTGTTCTCCAAGCACAGGTCCTTTACGGCTCTACCGCTATTTCTGTCAGTAATAATTTCCCACATGTCCTCTATTTATTCCCTCTACTCCAAATTTATTTCCGCCCTTCCGAGCTTCCTTAAGTAAAATGAATTGCATGCAAAACTGCAGGAATAGAGAAACCAACTTTCTCCTGCTTTCACTTTGATTTCATTTATTACACTACTAATACGGAGATTGCAACGCTTCGATGGTATGCAAGCATGCAGTTAACGCATTCAACTCGGGAATAATAATGGCTAATGTGACGAGCAGCTTTCCACTCCTATTCGGAAGGTTGATTGGAAAATTCCTTGCGGAAGTTGGGGGAATCTTATGATTCTTTGATTAACTGTTTATGTCTTATTGTCACTTTCCGAGGTAACTGTTATGTGAATCAATTCCATTTCAAATGGGAAAAATAAATTGGTTCAATTAGACTAAATGCAATTTCCATGTAATGACAGCTTAAATGCACATGAGGATTAGGTTATTTTTCCCATTCACTTCCTCTGATGAGGGCCAAGACGTCCTCGTCGGGTTGTCGCCAGTTTGACCATGAGGGGAAAAGTGAGTGGAAGAACGACATTATTTGAGGTCTAACCCTCATCATCAAAAGTGAATGATTCCGTAGTTTCTTCCTTTTCATTCCATTAGGCAAACATTAGGTGCGGTTCAGAGAGCATTCAGCAGTCGCTACCTTTTACTTTGAGAAATAAAATTTTCTCCTGCCGGGTAGTTTCTCTGGAAACAAATTACTTCACTTTGTCAGTCCCGTATTATAGCGCCCCTTCCACATCCCCCTCCTCATCAGGAGTTTAGTTGAAGGGCAAAAAAGGAAGAGACATCAGCCATTATATCGCTTCTATTGATTAATGTGGGAGATAAATATCCCCAGGACTTTCTCCGACTTTCCCGTTGACGAGCAAATGTGCAACAATTTAGTTTAATCTTTTCTTAAATTCAAATTATTCTTTATCACGAAGCATAAGCTATTTTTCCATCCCCCCTTCGTTCTCTTTCACCAAGTTTATTGAATTAAGTTTTAAGTTTATCTTTCCTAATGCCACGCAGGCGTGCCGTGGACATTGAACGGCTTTGTCGTTGTTTTATGTTCCTCCTTTTGTCACCTACCTTCTGCAGTTTGTAGACTAATAACTTGTGAGTACTCTCCTTCGCCAGTGCTGTTGAAAGCCTTGATCCGGGCATTGTAGAAGGAATTGAAATGTAGTCCATCAACTGTACAGATTGTCTCCTTTCCACAATAAACTTCCTAGAATAGAGAAAAAGAAAGACATTTTCGATTAAAAGTGTACATGAAGGGAAAGCCGGCCATTATTCTCTGACTGTTATTTCTCCTTCTCTAAAGAAAGGTTAGGTGAAAGCATTCTCTGGACACGAAAAAAATATTGTCCCAGTAAGGGCCAAATCCCAAATGTCATTTCATCTCCTTTCTTTATTTGAAAGAACTTTATCAAGAGATTTGAACGAAACAAACAGGCAAGGGTAATGAACACAGAAATAAAGTTTCCATCAAGTTGTTTTCTTAGTCTTCTGCGCAGTTGCTAATAAACAATGTAATACAATACTTTTATAACAATCCCACGTATTAGATCAAAAGGGAATTCCAAATCAACTGAAAGGTTTTATTTTACTCCCTTCCGTCCTATCCTTTGTTATAAAATGTCAACCTTGGATTAAAACTTGCTCGTAAGGGAACAATACGGTTTCCTTATTTGTACAAAGAGCAGGAGAGCAAGGGATCTTTTGTCTTCTTTAATTCACTTCCAGTTTGTTTAAAAGGAAAAGTGTGCATGTGAAAGGGTTCAAATTAAGTTTGCATTTTGAATCAAAAGTTTTGATGAGTGAGACTGAACAAAAAAAAGTCAATAGTAAAATTTTTTTTGAAGTGTATGCCTAGCGGTTATCGACATCGCCAGTGATTTTCCTGATCTCATTTCCTCTTATACATAAAATGTAAACTAGAAACTCCGCTCCATTGTTTAAAGTAAAACGAGTTAGGAGATTGGGTTAGTGATGATTGGAACCTTGGGGTCCTTTACTTAGGGCAAATCAGGGATGTTGTGAAAGGGTTGATTAATGGGGACTGACGGGCATGATGCAGAAGTGTAATTTTGTAAGGTTTCTGACTCGGGTTCATGAACTACCCTATTCGCCTACTCAATTTGGAATGGAGCGCTGAGTCACAACGTTGCGACAGATCGGGGTTCAAAATGAAAACGACACTCTAACCTAATTCAACGTGACTGCCTTTCACAAGAGGAAATGGCCTAAAATTCAACGTTGCGACAGATCGGGGTTCAAAATGAAAACGACACTCTAACCTAATTCAACGTGACTGCCTTTCACAAGAGGAAATGGACTAAAATCATTATCGTAATTCAATCCAAAAGCGGAACTAATGCAAGGGAAAGAGAAATGTGGTAAGGGATTGTTTCATCGTAAGAGAGTTCAAACGTCCTGTAAAAAGTCATCTTCAGTATTATATATCAAAGCTGTAATTGGGCAATTGAGATTGGAAAGTGGATGTTGTCACAAAATAAGGCAAAATTGCAGCGAATTAGCACAACTCCAGCTGCAGAGCTTCAAGAGACATACAATGTCAGTATTTTGATTTGATGTTACTATGCCTTGAGTCCAATTACATTGGAATGGTGTGAGCTAGCTCAACCAAGTGGTAATTGACAAAGGATGAATTTAATAAGGGCAGTGTAATAAGTGAAAGGAAGTTGAATGTGAAGTTTGCCCTTTGGTCCAGTCCAGTTAACAATGACAACAGCCACAATAGGATGCTCTCATCTTCCACCCGAGTGAAAGTCCGGATGAGAAGTTTAATGTCAGCTACCACAGGATAAATCTCATCTCCGCTTTCTACACGTCATTGTCACTATCACATGAAAACTCAGAAATACAATTAAATACTTCAATGGGATCCCAGTCGTTGGTCAACCTTGATAAGGTTTTGGTGTTAGCTGAAAGTAAATTGCACCCGTTTGCAAATCATGAACACAATTGTAAATGTTTAGATTTGAATAGTGTATACATAGCCAATCTTGAGACAATTTAATAGCAACCGTTCCGTTTGTATAGAACAATGGAATCCTGCTTACTTTTTATGTAAGAATTTTCTAAAAGGATGAGCAATATGTCTTTTTGAAGTTTTGATTGCCACAAGAAAACGTCAGGCTTTAGAAATGCATTGTCTTTGTAGTTCTGCAAAACGTATAAAAAAAGAATAGCTTAGAACCGTCTTCCTTTGACTTTTGAAGGTAACTACTGATCTCAAGCAAATGTTCAGAAGGAACTGCTATAAGCGGAATGACAATTTTTCTTTTTTCCGATTTCATGAAATTCAAATGTCAACGCCAGATTGCAACGGAATCCCCTTGTGTGCCTTTGATTGATGAATCCCTGGGCTCAATTGATATTTTTCGTTTATAAAGTAACAAAGCTTTCACTATTTATTTCTTTGTCATTTCTACAAGTGTACATAAAATTTAACGCCAAATGTTTTTACATTACATACTATGCTTAACAACTACTCCTTGTTTGCATAAAGAGTTCGAAGGGTAACAAATATGCTCAATTCTAATGTTTTCCAGCATATTGCAACTTCATCAAAGCAACAGATTGTAAATTATAAGCATACGATTTCTATCTGATTTCTCTCTGATTTCACCTTTGCTTTTCTCTGGAGGCAGTAGGGGGACTTTTCATTACGTTTTTTAATTCGTTTCACAATGAATGGGTATGAATTTCGCTCCCTGCCTTTCATTTCATGGAGGATCAACTTTCAACTTCAGCTCCTGAAAGTTACCCACTTCAACTTTTCATCTCGTTAGTGCAATTAGCGAAATTGCCATTTGATTTTTACTTCAAAAGCATCATATCCATATTCATTGTACGCACATTTCAATTCACTCATGTCCAATAAGTGTGGCTTCAATTTCGAGCTCATCATTTTATGTATGAATCTATAACAAGATTCAGAGTTGATTTAGGTTTTCCTTAACGGTGAGGATTCCAAGTATCAAAAGTAGAAACTTGAATACATAAAGATCAAACACAAAGCGCTTTTAAGATGAGGATGATGAATCATCGCAGCGTGTCCTTAATATAATGCTCCACCAATCTATGAAAAAGTTGATGATTCAACCTCCAAATATTTGTTATCATTAATGAAAGTAGGAAATTATCCGACCCGGGTATCAACAGCACAGTATGACCCTGGAACTGAAGGGGACAGAGCATGTGTGAAACTCGTGAAAGGAGAAGGGGATGATGATTACATTAATGTATTACTCTGTTACTTGAAAGCTACCCCATCACATCAAAATGAATAGAGATTTCATCACTTTCTCTCCGGAAGTTACTGGGGGGTTTTCAGTTGTCGAGAATGGAAAGTCCCTGTTGCGGAAATTCATTTTGTGAATGTCAAAAGTGCCTCGAGGAGCACTTTAGCTCCCAATTTGTGTCAACGGGAGCGCAAAGGGGTTTTGCAGAAATGTATTCTAGGGCTTCTGCGAAATCCTTTAACGATGCTCAGTAGATCCGCCAGTCAGTTTGCATACTGGCAAAAATAAATTGCAAACTAAAGTAGAACAAGTTAGCAGTGAAACCAGGCATTTCATCCCCTCAACACACTAACAAGGCCCGAGGGTGGTTCAACATTTCCGCTCCAGAATTCTGGCTATCCTTCAATCAATCTCTGTAAACAAACTTTGCAGACTGAAAGCAGGAATTTTAGCGTAGTGACTCATCAGCATGCTTTCATTACCAAACATTCCATCATCATCCAAAATTTTAATAAAGTCTGCACAAGTTTCGTAGCCAAACTCCACTTCAAAGGGGATCTCGTTCTCTAAACAATCTGTGGTTTGCAAATAAACGAATTTTTAATTTTTCAAAGTTTCGCTTCCCGGAATCATCTCTCGGTTAGCTACCCAGCTTCACAAGTTTATGAGAAAAATCATTGTTGTCAGCGTTTGTTATTTATGATGAATGGATTCCAATCAGTATTCAGAGCATGGAGATATTATTCAACACTATCAAAATACTTTCTCGATGCGGTGGGGAAAGTTTTCTCACCCTTCCATTGTGCCATGAGAAGATTTTCCTTTAGAGGAGACAAGTTAGAGTGATGAGTTTAGGTTCAAATAAATGTCCTTTGTGTCACAATGTTTTTGCCACACTTCAACACTGCTTTCTCCAAAATTCTCAGCTCAAAATGGGAACTTTCCTCGCTGACATTGTATGCATTCAGCTGACTTCTAATGCATCTCCATGATTTACTTTCCCCTAGACAAACTTCTGCTTCACTGCCTTCACTTCCCTAGTCCAAAGCTTACGAATGATATTTCCAAATTTCAGAAAACCTTTCCCCTCAGGTCATAAAATCTTCTACGAAAATGACTTCCTGCATCCCTTTCCCTTTCTTTATTGCATAACGTTTAGCATAAGTCTAGCCTATTATTATTACTACTGCCCTCTAATATTAACTTGCATAATTTATGCCCTTCATTCTGAAAGTCTTATATGCGAATATGTGAAAGATTTATAATTATGATTACGTGCTATTTCTGCTATAGAAATCTCATAAGGCGTGTGCATTTTAATTTACATATGGCTAGCCTCTTAAGTGTTGGCATCTAACACTTTAGTTTGTATTTCAATATGACACGCCATTTCAGTGATATGTGGTAAACATGGGAATTGAAGTTACAAGCGGTTTGAATCTCACGCTTGAATTCTGGCATTACAAATCCAAAGCTTAAGACTTATTCTTTGTATTTTTGTTTGAATTTTTTCTTTTACACACTCAAGTATGGCCGTATATTTGAGGATTCTGAAAGACAGGATAATTTGAAGACGACAGGCTTTTAGTGGAAATCAGTTGGAGTTCATCAAGAACACATCACTGCTCCTTTCCCAGTTTTATTTTCCTCTGTCAACTCGACTGTATTAAACATGTTTATTTTCTACTGTAAGAAAACAAAAGGAATCGTCATTTGCTCCTTCCTTTCGCCATCTCTGTAGCAGCGGTGGGGCAAAGAGTCATGAAGGAAGATGATGGTATCCATGAAGCTTCCCGTGTTTATCTTCCTGTGCTTCGTAATCCACCCTCCTCCCTTCCTTTCTGAATGTTGTTCTCAAGTATTGATCCAGCATTTCAGAAAATGCTACGGAGATCAAGACGACGGAAGAACTGTTGAAATATCCAAGGAAATATACTCAATTGCCTCTGGCAGAAAATCAACAACGTAATCTCCATTCTGTTTCCTTTTATACTTTAAAGGACTTAAAACAAGGGAAGAGATAAAGGGGAAACATTGTAACTTTTTGGCTTCCGACATGGATCCAATTTATGAGCACAGTTCATATCCTTTTGTTAAAAGTGGACAACGACATGACAGTTTGACGCAGACAATCCAAGTAAAGTCTTGTCAGTGAGACTCCAAATGTAACGGTGATACAAATATGTTCTCCCAAATGTATTTTTTGCAAAAGGATTTGCGCCAAGAGGACTGGGAGAAAGTTGTGGCACAACTTTCTCTAAGCTATAAGCTCCTTTCTAAGAAAAATGGCAAAGACTTTCTCTACTTTCATTTTCTAAATTGAAGCGTGCCTAATAGGCCGTTGTTTATTAACGAGAAAGATAGAATAACTTACTCGAAATGGACCTCCGGCTCCATCATCAATTTCCAGAACATAGCCTTCAACAAAAGAAGTCGGCGGTGGTTGCCAAGCGATCGTCACACTGTTGTTCTCAGCGCTACATTCTTCTGGGATGATTATCGCCGGCCCCGGAGCTGAATTGAGAAGAGTACATCAGTAAATTATAATCATCAAACTAATTGAAGTGGTTTGGCGCGAAGAACCAAAACTTGGCAGTCAACGCTAACGACGCTAACGACACTCCTTGTCAATATTTGCTAGACTATAAAGTCTAATTCGCAAAAGTGTTTTTGTCTGTCACAAGAGGCAAGTGTGCAAAAAATTGCCATTTGATGGCAATTACCTGCAGCTTGTGTCTGATCTCAAAACTGGGACACGTCAAGTAATTGTCCACATTAATCATCATGCCCAACACATTGTGGACTTTGGGTAGGCGTATCCCTTGAAGAAAAATGTGCGGGGAAAACACTAAAGAAAAGAATTACGACCAGAAACTCATGCGACTGATGCTCACTTAACTTATGTGCGCCTTCTTGAACTTTAGCTTAAGAGAAGGCCAAAAATATGAGAAAAGGGTTGACCTCAAAATGTTATTTCCTTCAATCCAATAAGAATTACGAACATTCTTGCGTGGGAAAAGTCGGTCGAAGAGTTTTAGTTCGATTTCATGCAGGGAAATCTTGACAAATAGCGAAAGTAGTTTTAAGTATTTCACCATCATGAACTTGAGAGTTTTAAGCATAGCACAAAAGAAATTAATGTCACTAAATCGTCTTTTTCCTGCCTGTAACAAATGGACTTGAATGTTCTTTTAGCAGGGGGAAAGTTTTCAACCAGGATAAACTTTTCCTGTCCACAATTTTCTTCAGACGTTTCCATTTTGACTTTTTCCTTTTACTAATGGTCAAAATTTGTCCGTAGGGACCATCCTGTGTGTCTAATTTCCTTTTTTCTATCATAATATTTTGAAAGGATTGCAGGACTTTTCCATATTGTTCAAGCCCTTTCATGGCATTGGGATGCCCTTCACAATGCAACGTTAAGAGCCCATTACCATATAAGGAAGTGCCAAAACTTCTCCCAAGGAGGACAAACTTTGCCATTAACTGCCTGCATTCTCTCACATTCACTTCGTATCAAATTATCAAGAGATAATTTTTATAGGGAAAATTATAAAGGAAATGAAAGGAATCTCGCTTAATTTCTTTTAGTGTTATTATACTCTCTCAAGATTAGATTGAAGATTCCATTTGACTGCAATTTCCTACAGTAACTTCCTACAGCCTTTAGTAAAACCAGTTAAGCTCGCAGAAACGTATAATTCAGTAAAGGTTAAATGTTAATAGTTCTTGGAGTATCCGAGTACATCAGTATATGTTTTGCAAAGGGGTTGCAAATTCACTTTGAAGTTAGGTCACGAGTCCTTCCTAAATGTAGCGATTTCTACCTTTTCGTAGGAGTAGAAGATTGATGAAAAGTCGTGTAAGTGAAAGCGTGAGAATGTCAAGCGTTTTTCCTTGAGAGTAGTGAAAGTTAAATGAGAACCAGACACAGAATCAATTTCTCTTCGTCGCCTTTTGAAATCCGATGACTTTTATTGAATGGGAAAAGGCGTCTCTCTATACGGTTCAAAAGTTCACCAGATTTTCTATTACTTGGAAGAATATTTAAAATTGGAAATCTTCATTTCCCCTTCCTGACTTCTCCGGGTGAATGTCGGAGTTCCTTCCTCGGTTCTTATTTCAATTTACCATAAGACAGGATTAAATGATAAAATACTGAGAAAGTATACACGTTGACATGATCCGATTATAAATTCATTTCACTTGGTCCGTACCGCCTGAGTAGGGAAGCTCTAATGCCAAGGTATAAAAGGTAAGTTGTAATGAATCAAAGACTTTAGAGAAAAATAAAACAACTTCAAACTCCCATTAAACTTTCCCTTCCTTCCTTAATGCTTTTCAAGAAGATAGTTTGGGGTGAAAATATTTAAATCCCATTATAACTTCCAAGGGTAAAGTGACGGCTTTAATTAGAACCCCAAAAGGGCATTCATTACTGGAAATTGACAAGACTGGAGTGGTCCATCTAGTTAACTCAATGTGCCAAAATGAGCTTTTCTCCCTGGCCAAATGCAATAAATTATGCAAATTGATGGGTTGGAGGAAGGCGGTGGTTCCATTTCTCACTTGTCGCCATTAATCTAATCTAAACTCTCCGACATATACAGAGATTCCAAATAATTCAATTAAGGACGAGTAACGCCACGCATACCAAAGTCAACATAATCTTCATGATGATGTGCTTGGCAAATTCAACTTCTAATTTGACTTTAGGCACCAACTCTCGAGTCTAACATTCTCTAAGCATCTGCACATCTTCAGACACGTCAAAGATAATAGGTGGAGTTTATTTTGGGAAAATGAATAACTCATGTCATACGAAGTTCGAAAGATACATTGTAAATGGCAAAGCTGAAAGATTTGTGCATCCCCTCGGACTGGACAATAAGTTGACCTTACATCAAATGTAAAGTTCATTCATTTGAATTTTAAATTCATCCAAATGTCCAAATGATCATCTAATGGGGAGAAATATTTCTGTTTCGTGTCCTACTATAGCACGCATTAATCAGAAGTATAGTTCTTTAGTGTGATATAATCAACCCTTCTATTATCCGTGTAACCTCATTAGGAAGTATACACACGCTGTATAAATTAGTGAATTTCTAAACTCATCCATTACTCCACTCCAGAAAGACAAATAAGAGAAAAGAGTCGATAATGGAAAGAACCAGGGGAAGGTTAATGGACTTTCTTCTTCAGTCCTGGTTTATAAATTCTATGAAAGTAGATTTTAAGCGGCTGACTCGGTTCAAGGGTTACGCTTCACGGTGTATCCATTCCAGTAACTAAAGCGTCAGAGTTAAAATAGAGATCAAAAATTGTTTCCGCACACAGGCGACTAGGAGACTGGGTTTCCATCGTCACTTTTAATTTTAATCAAGTGTTCGTTTGCCTTTCTGTTCAAAGCGTGAGTGACTGCAGCAAGTAAGAAAGAGAAAGTGGTGGAATACCTGCAGGTTTCCTCTCTTCTCCGTCTTTCGCAGCTTTAATAGAAAGAGTAAACTGTTAGTATAGTCAGAGTGGAAGAGCATTAGAATAAAATACACAAGAGAATACGATATCACATTAGCGTCTTCTGTTTGCATCAAGAAGACTAGGATCCACTCAATTTAAATTACATGCATGACTATTTCTCTACTAATGGTAAGATATTGTGAAGTCAGGCTGTCAGGCTTCAATCCATTTGATGAAAAGCAAAGCATTACACATTACAAGGAACTGTAATAACAAGCAATAACGACAAAACCAAGCACTAAACGTCAAACACTTTCAGCTCGTTACTCGTTCGGATATCCAAATTATTCTGCCAATTATTCCATCAAACTCAGAGTGTCGATTTATAGGCAAGAACAAAATAAACATGAAAATAGCAAAATGTTATCAGCACTAGGCAGCCAGCTTGGAGGAGAAAGTTTTACACCCAAGCACAGGAGAAAGCGGACCAAACCTTTGCAACTGAATGGATGGAACATGTCGGGTTTTCCCATGTCATTCGCTTCATGCATGAATAATGTAAAAGCCATTACAGAAATCACGTAATGTTTTGCTTGGAAATCTTCTTTGTAAGCCCTGTACGGGTTCCCTTATGAAATTGGATGCACGTTAAAGAAAGAGACAAAATAATACGACAGGCAACGGATGACGCAGAGGGAATAATTTGAGACTCTATTGTGAATCTCCTTACGTTTCATTTGGATAAAGTTGAGTTGATGAATGGCTGCCAAGATACATCGATCATCGAGCGTCAGGTCGAAGTCTGGATTGAACAAAGAGGAATTGTAGCAACTTGAACTGGATCCAGAAGATGCTTTCCCCGGTGAAATTTGCATATTGGATCCATCCGAGGAACTCGCTGAGTCATCATCTGATTGCCATGCCGTTTCCAAATTTGCCACTCGTGCAAGTAAAAGAGAGCCAACCTAGAAATCACAAAATCAAATTCGGTGATATAACTTTATGACAAACCAAAATTTTCTGCTCAAAGTCTAACCCAACCAGCAGAAAGATTTTCTGTGTCACACTGACGACTACACAAAATTGAAGGATAAACGCAAAGATGTTTGGATTGACTTTGTGTGCAAGTAAAATGGATGATGAAGTCGAGGGATGGAAATGGGCGTCTTTTTGTCTATATACACTCGAATCCGAACCTCATTTTTCATTTGATTTTTATTTGTTCCGAGTAAACTTTCCATCTGATGCTTCATTTTATAGAACTCACAAAATTCGCTACTTTGAGTAAATTCAACTTTCAATTCTAGTGGCACTTTTGTTTTCTGTTGAGTCAACATTCCGACACAAGCTTAAATGGATTGTTGAAATCTAAGAGAGAAAGCTTCAAAGAAACTATTTACAGAAGCAAATCCAAAAGTAATTTCTTATCAGCAGTCCTTTCGCGTTATTTTATCCTCAGTGTTCAGATAACTTTTATCTCTGTCAATCGTAGGAATAAACTTTCTTGCTTTTTTTTTAAAAAAAATGTCGTTCAAAATTTGATGAACTTAATTTTTTAGTTTCTAAAACTTTTTCCTTGTTTGACAGGTCCACTTGCCGTAAGATGAATTTTATGTCTGGTCTAAAATGAACTTTTTCGGTGGTGATCTTGGCCCTGCTTCCACTTCCCAAAGTTCGGTTGTGCTCAAGGAAGCGGACAGTCGAAAGGAATAAACGAGAAAATATGGTTCCATAACTCATCAAAATTGTGGTGGGTGAAAATCTTTTTTGGTCTGGAAGAGAAAGAAAAGCGGAAGACAAGGGGATGGTTTCAAGAGACAACGGGAACCGGTCCCAGTTGTTTACCATGAAGAAAGCAAAGACGATGAAACGCACTGGACTTCTTGAGTTTCAAGTGCACTGCCGAAAGACGTTCTTGAGTTCGTTTTCCTTCTCTCAAGTCTTGGCGTATAGGGAAGTTTAAGTGGAGAATCCTTTTACTTTGTAGATGGGTTTATTGCCCAAAGGCTAAAAGATTTATACATGGATCGACTAAAATCTATGCTTCTTCTATTACTCCCAGTTTCCATGCCTTAGTAGCCTTTCTTAAAAACTTTCCCCAGGGTAAAACTTTTCGTTCGTTGCGGGAACAAGAAGCAACCTAAAATCCTCTCTGTGTGCGTATAAGACATTTCTTCCCAGTCCCCTTATGATGAAGATTAAGTGAAAGTATTTTGTGTGTGAAAACTTTTGCGGGGAAGAAACTTACACCTTTTGTTTAATGAAGATTTTAAACTTTGATGACAAAAGATTACACCCAAAGTTCTCCATATGCGGTTGGCCCTCTAGTTTTAATACAGTAAAACGAGTACAGCAATTTTAGCTAAAACCTCAGAGTCTGGTTTGCCTTTAGAAAATTTAGCTTTTGTTAGGATTTTCTAGAATTTACAAGAAATTTTCCAAATCCCGTTAGGTGTGACATGTGTTGAAGACTGATGAAGGTAATCGCGTAGACATCGGGCAGATTTCACGGGGAAAGTTTCCCATTCACTTTAAAATTCATGAAGGCAGTCCAGGAGGAGATCAAGGGACGAAGAACTTGAAGCTTTGACGTCTTTGTGTCCCAGATTTTAGCATGTATTTTTATATAAGAGAAAAGAAGACAATGCTACTCTTTATCCAGGTAGAGTGAAGGCTTTCAGAGTTACATCATTCAAGGGAGTAAAAATATACAGAAACACTGTTTTGGCAAAGTGTGCCAAATCTTCTAGGATCAAATCCTACGTTCCTTTGAAAGTGGTGAAAGGATTGGGCACATGATGATCTGGTGCGGGTAGCTCTATTCTCTTTTGTGTTTTTTTTTCTTTCAAAGCCTCACTAACATCAGAGAAAGTTTTAAAATACAAAGCCCATAGGCTTTCTTTCCCAGAGAACTTGAATTAGTTTCAGCGCTGCTTTACCAAGCGGTAAATGTGTTTGGTGGTTGATGCGTTTGGATGAGAGTGAAAGCTAATCTCAAAGTGTATAAATTTCCAAGGTATCCGAAGCCGTTAGCTTAATTGGTTTCACTTAATGAAAATAATTATCCTGAGAGTTCAAATTAAAAGTTTTGGCTGTGTTCGAGGGGTTCTGGGCGCTTGGGAGTCACGCAACATTAGCATAGATGAGCCATACAGATTTATCGGGGAAATTTTGGTAGCTTGGAACTTAAGCGGATTTTACATACCGTGTTTTTCCCATTTATGCCTTTTACTCGATGCAAGTAAGTTTTGTGTAAGGGCGTAAAAGAATCCATTAGTGAAACAATGCATTCTTGTAGGAAATTAGGATCTGTTTTATCTCATGTCCATCTTGATGAAAGAGTTTTGTAGTACTATTGAATACAAACCTGTAGGAAAGCAGATGGGTCTGTATCCTTGAGTGCTTCAATACAGAATTGGATGAGGGCAGTGGTTTGCTGAAGACGTTGCGTATGGCTAGAAACTTCAGTTTTCAGCGAGCGTAGCTTGTATTCTTTTTCTCTCCGAATGTACGTAATGAGTTCTTGCTTTCTTTGTTTCAGCGTCTCGATGATCCCATCCACTTGGGCCGAAACAAGACTCTCCATTCCAGAACAATTTTCCTTCAAAGAAACATTACGCCTAATTAGTTCCGGAATCTAGAATTAAATATTCATTTGGAGACAAAGAAGGAACGAAACAGTTAAGAAAGCAGTGGTGGATTTGAATAAAATTAAGGAACGCAGTTTTATCCTCATGAGAAGAAGACTTTTTCGTTTAATTCTAAACATCTTCCGAGATAAAGGGAATCCCGTTAACCTTGGTGAAGCGAATTATCTCTGTTACATAATGTCAATTTAAACCTGAAAAGAAAGCGAATCTGCTAGAAAATAAAAAAGAAGCTAGAGCTTTATTGCAGCTTTGTGACTTCATTTTATGTCTAGAATACCACTTATAAGGTAAATGGCGTGGAAAATAACTTTCTACTAATAACTTGAATTTTGAGAGTCATTTTCCGAATTTCGCAGTACTTTAAATATACGTCAGAATTGTGTCTTTAATGGAAAAAGAACTTCGTTTTAAAAATCTTTATGGACCATAAACTTGGCTGAAGAAATCCAATCCTAATTTATCAGTTAAAAGAAAACAGTATCATTTTGACTTTTACATTTATCCATTACAATTTATACGCGAAAGTAGTTGAATTTCAAGAACAGTGGGGATTTTTTATTTGGATTAAGAGATCAAAGTAAAAGTACTAAATTTTCTATTATTTGATTCAAGGTTGCATTCATTTCCAGTAGTATGAATTCAACCTTTTCATAAGGTTGAAGAAACAGAATATCAACCTTTCCTAAAGGTTATCCATGTGCAAATGGGGAAACCAAAAAGCGGTAAAAAGAAGAGGGGAGAAATCCCCAGAGAAAGCGGTTGGAGGGGGAAATGCACGTCTTCCTACCCATTACTGATACAGAGAACTCATTTTAACTTTCACCAGTGGTGAGAGGGTGAAAAAGAAAAAGTGCAAGTGGGATGATCTTATTGAAGCAAAAAAATGAGCATTTCAGAAAACTGCAACAATTTGAACACCAACGTTAAAATGAGATTCAGGCTGGAGATGAGGAAGAAGGGCAGAATAAGGAAGAAGCGAAAGCGTGTGGTGAAAGCACAGGGCAAGAAGCAAAATGGAAGTTTCTCCCCTCCTTACATCTTCAGCGTAATAATACACTTACACACATCCCGTCATTGAGTTTAAGTCTATGGGAAATTGCATCTTACTTCTGGATTTACATTTCGTTCAACTCACGGAAACTTAACGAGGGGTTTGTGCCGTCGAAATAAATTTGTCATCCAGTTTCACTGCCTCAGGAGTTAAACCTGAAGAGCAGGAAGTGAAAGCAAATGGATTTTAATGAAGAAAAGGGGAAATGGAAAGTATAAGGAGACTCCACCTTCATGTCTTGGGATTTCTCTGCTACTTAAAGATAAGAAAATGCAAGGAAACTAAAACTAACGTCCTGGAGTTAAAATGCGAATGACTCTTGACAAATTGTATACGGCACTTGGTCTGTGTGTGAGCATTCCTGTACACATGCAGCTCCGTCTGCGATCAATAACGAGCAAAACCAATTTATCACTCAGGACATGAGAAAAGGTCCTAAATCCAGTGACAGTTAATCTCGCCAAAGGAAAATGAATTACAGGAAATTATTAAAGCAAAGCAGAGGGGAAAGATTGGGCAAAAGAAAGTTGCTTAGTTCATCGCTTACTTAAGCTTTAGACATTTATAGGGGCTCCAAGGCTGACTCTAAATCCTCAGTTTGCTTGACTTTTTTCTGCTTATAGTGAGAATTTAGAAGACAGATGATCACAACAAAGGAATTAAGTTTGACTCCCTTCCTGTGTTTGGATGTATGGGAAGCTAGAGGCATAGGAGTTCACTAGAGCTTTAAATTTTTGTGTAAAAATGAAGAAGGGAAAAGGAGTCTACTGGGATTTTTGTGGATACATTCGTTTTTGGTTGGTGGGCTGAATGCATAAAGTCTTCCTCCCTTTCCCAAGACATCCAGATAAAGAAGGAGAATTTCGTTCCGAAATATAATGAATGGTAACGAGCATTTCTACTGGGTATACTTTCTCATTTATATCTTCACTGCGCCAGGGGAAAGCAGCGGAGCATTAGAAACAGCATTAAAGTATTTCCCTCCTATTCCATGGAATTCTTGTAAAATGTTACACACGGAAATCCACGGTATTACGTTATCTTGAGTCAAAGTGAATGTAACACGAACCTTGCATTAGAATTTATCCTTAAAAAGTCGATGATTAGCAGGTCAAGTGGAAAATCGGGTGCTCGGCTTTCAGAAAAAGCTTTTAAGGAGCTAAGCTTTCTACATTGTATTTACTTTCTTACCCTCGTCGCCCCCGTTCTGATGAGAACCGTGTCAAATAAGTTTCTTCCTAAAGCCTCAATTTAGACTTTGAAAGTTATTATAAGAGCATTTTCTCGTGACTATTCAATTAACTGATGAAAAAGTCTAATAATAGCGTTTAGAATATAAACTTCTGATTCTTTCTCTTGATATGAGACACAATAGCCACTGGGCTAAAGAACTTCGGAGAATGGGATGGACGGAAGGACAAACTTTCTCCCCCTTTGTGAATGGGCAAGGAACCGAGGAAAGCAACCGGAGATAATTTAACTTTTCTGCTTCCATTTCCGGAGACAAGGGAAAAGAGGCGAATCTCCCCCACTTCAGATTATAAAGAATTTAGCTTTCCTTTCGGAAGAAAACCAAAATTTCAACTTTTAGGGGAAGATCCATTTTCAGGGGATAGTTTGGAAATTCAAGTATGTTATCCGAAACCTGTCCGCACTCTAGAGTAAATGGGTTTTCAAGGTAAAGAAAACTTTTTTGGACACATTCCTTGCTTGACTTGAGTTCAAAAAACCTTTTCAAGCAAATCTTCATGTATCCGACAATCCGTCAATCCTTTTTAGAAGAAACTCTAGAAATTTCAATTCCAATAAAAATGAAACAAGGTCATTGAGCAATCTTTAATTTATTCGTTTTATACCCTTGGCGATGGAAAAAAAACAGGAAAGAGGGGAAATAATTAGAAGCCCAGTTTGGCACAATTAAAACCGTCTATGTATTGACTGCTTAAATTCCATGATGTTTTTATTGCCGCCATAAAACGGATGAAGCTGGACGAAAGACTTTTTTGATGACAAGTTCCAAATAATAATAAAAGCATCAGCAGTCGCTTAGGACTCAAATTAATAAATGCTTAGACTGCTCGTTCTAAAGAAAAGTTGGCTACTTAGCAACGATCAGACAAAGCAAAGAAATGGGACTTGCTTCCATAAGGCAAAGGATTTGGGGAGGAAAGGTTCGTTGAATCGACGAAGGAGCGGATGCCATTAGCGACATATCGGAGAAAGTGTCTCGTTGAACCTGGTACCTATTAATCTCCTGTCTCAGGTTCAAATCTATTATGGTTTCATTGTTTCCAACAGAATGACAAAGAGAAAAACGTCCGTATCTTGTGACAAATGAAGAACACATTGACGAGAAAGCTTGGTGCCAGCGACCCAAGTAAAGTAAAGTTTGTGTATCGCTTGGGTGCGGTTGTAGGGTTTGTCGAAAGACACTAATAAAGAAAAACAAAGGGATGAAGCCACAAAAGAAAAAAGCTGTAATAAAAAAGAGATGAAAAAACAACAGAGTGTAGGCTTACATTGACTTTTTCCGTTTGCGCTTTCAATCGCTGGATAAATTCAGTCCCGGATTTCGCCTTCTCAGAAAGTTGCTGGAGATTGTGTGACAACTCCGTCTGAAACAAAGACAAATTGAAAACGTGATTAAAGTTTCCTTTGAACTATTTTCTTGGTGAATAGCATACGCTCTGGAGAAAGTTATAAAAAGAAACCGCGCACTTCATGCTTATCTTCATCGTGACATTAGATTTCGTACACAGTAGTCAACCAAACTATAAATGAACAATATCCCGTCAGAACACGTTCTGTATTCTAAATAATTTGGCTGCTTTAGTTTGATTAGGACTTCATTAAAGTTTCCGGGCATTGCCAATTTCCTCCCAATTTGAACTAACGTATTTATTAATCGGAACACGAAAACACGTCCAAACTTATTGAATTTGTATGAGCTCCAATTTCTTGTCTATCCCTCTGACTTTTTTTTTTAGAACGGAGCACTCCAAACTTTTTACCTAATAAAATTAGAATTTAGACGTGGGTTGCACTTCAAAGACACGTTCACACGTTGAAATTCCAACGTGGCATGTAAACTTGACATTCATTAATGCTCTTAGCTTCTCAAGATATGGTGAAAATTCAGTTAAATTTTTCTCTTTCAAATTAGCATTCAAGATACGCCAAAGAGATGCGTTTTTCGCCTTGGGGAGTAAGCAAGCACAAAGTTAAAAAATTCTTTTCAAGAATTCTTCCTTGAAGAGAGGGATGAAATTCCTTCGGTCCTTGTCTTCTATCGAACAAAAAAGCCACTTGACTTTCTTCCACGCTCCTTTCAGAATTTGATAAAAATTCAATCGAATTTTCTTCCCGTCCCCATCTTCTTTGAGGAAGAAATTTTTGTCTTGAGTTAGAGGGGTGAAGGAAAGTAAACTGGAGGAGAGTGGGTGGAATGAGTAGCCAGCACGTAATATTTGTTGTATTCATGAAAAACTCGGAAGTTGCCTGCCGAAAGTAGAAAATTTTCTCCTTGAACTTCCAGCAGGAGGTCACGAAGTAAAGGGAAGTTTTTCATATGATGATGTTGTAACAAACTTCCATTTCTTGCACCGTGTGCTGATGGCCTCCACTGTGGAGAAATGTTGAGAATGTGAGTATGAGTAGAAATCCAAAAAGTCTCCGGTACCTCGAAACAGCGGTGAAAGTATCGACCCGTGCGTTTTACAAAAGGATCATAAAAGGCCCAATCTTATTTATGCCATGGCGTTTTATTTGGATCTTTTGTATAAAATTTTTCACGACATTGCATCAACAAATGCAATTCTAAAAGGGGCTATACGCAAAGGTATTTTGGTAGTAAAATCTCAGTTCCGCCGTTCCCTGCCTAAGTACGTTTAAATTCAGCAGGAGCCAAGAAAACATCAAACGCTTTTCAACAAGCCATAAAAATATGGTGGACAAAATAGTGTAAAATCAACCATAAAATGCCACGTTTTGTGCGCTAGGTTTGTACCAATGGTGTCGCCTTTTTACAACACTTCTATAACTCAACTTTGGATTTCTGGCGTTCCGTTGCGTGGGTGAAAAATTAAACCTATGCGATTTCCAAGTTCCAAAATTCAACACTGGCAAAAACTTTTACGACTAGTGCAGATGCTCAAGATTCTTTTGAAGTTGCATTGATGTGTGGGTGTCAGTCGATGTCATTTATTGCACTAACGTTATTCTAACACGAAGTCTCGTGGGTATCTTTGTCACTGTCCGAAATGGTGTAACAATGTCCGAAAATATTTTTTCCTCTTGACTCCAATTGGCTCGGCTCACCCACTTCCATTGTTCCCCCTTGTCAAACTGGGAGACGAAGAGTAAAATAGAGGCACTCGACCAGGGAGAAATAATCGTTACGGCGGATGGTATTGTAATTGTGACTAGTTTAATGGGCAAAGCAGACGCTTTGGACCTTTTTCCAATTTCCTCTCCCTTGAATAAAAGCACTAGTTCCAAAAGGTTTCGATCTAGTGATGGGGGATGGAAGGTTTATGGGTTAAGGACTCAGCCATTGTAAGTGCTATGGGCTTAGTATATTGCAGGGCTTCCAAAATGCTTTTTGCCTTCCTCTGGGATTTCATCGTCATATGGAAGCGGAGACAAAATGTGTAGAATTGGTTCTGACTCAGGCGGGAATTACATCGAACGGAAATCGTGTGCAGTGTCAAAGAGAATAAAACATGATTACGCAAAATGATTTATCACACATTTATTTTTGTTTGGAACAATCCATTGTTACGGGTCCCTCAATCCCTTTTCCAACTTGTTAGAAAAATGTGGGTCTCCTTGATGTATTTGATAACAGAAATGACTAATATGAGAATTATTATGTGGTGGAACACGCTAGTCAATGTTTTTGGCGTTTGTGGTTTTTATTTTAGGTGCAAGTGAACAACACGAAGTGAGCAATTATTATTGGTAATAGCTTCAGTTAAGTGTTTCCTGGTACGAGTATTCCTGGGCGAAGCAAGCATGTTTACTGATGATTTTTAAATCATGATTTTTAAAACAAACTCAAAGACGAAAGCCAGGGCAATGGCTTTTACGGTTTCAGTTTACGTCCTGCTTATCCACCAAATTCCAAAACAGAAGTTAGCTACAGGGGAAGGAAGGAAAGAGAAATTATGTGTCTCCATAAAATATGATTACCGCTTTCTCTCTCTCTCCCTTGAAAAGGTTTATTTACGAGGTGAGAAGAAATGGCAGACTTTAAGCGTTTTGGCTTGGTGCGGAAGTTGAGAAAGAATGCAAAGGTCCTTCATCAAAATCCTGGTTGAGAGCCATTATATCTATAAAATTGAAAATTTAAATTGAAGGATTAAATATACGTTTTCATTCTCCTTTCAATTACAATAAATCTCAATTTTACTTTTAAGGGTTCCGGAGTTAAGGATACGTTAAGGAAGGCAAGAGCCAAGACGGGAAATACTTTTTCCATAAACTTTCTCCTCGAAAGAAAGAAGGAGCATTGTTCAGCTAAGAGAAAAGTTTTTTGGTTGAAATTACCACGTTATTTACTGTCTTAAGCCCCCTCAATGTCTCGTTTTATGACTGGAATCCATCCCATCTTGGATAGAAAAAGCCAACGCAAAAACCTAAATGAGGGACTCAAGTTTGTTATAGCTCATCTCCACTTTCTCCTTTCTCCGTATGCTCCCGAGTCTAATTTTTATTTTCTTCACTCTACCTCAAGTGTGCTCTTGAAATTTAACATTTTCCTAAGAGCTCCTGGAGAGATAACATTGAAATACCAGAGATGTAAAAGGGAATAAATTTATCCTAGTTTTAGACGGAGCTGCGGCTTTTCAAGAAAGCGGTAGCTTTATTACTCTCTCTAGATGTGTCATTCTGTGGACAAAGTATTCTATTACACCAACACAGAATTTATGTACACCTGAACTAGATGGAACTGGAAGAATTTTAAAGGCTAAATTTTGCTCCGTTTTGGCCACATTACTGTAAGAAAAAAAAACGGACTTGGATACATCTTCATTTGACTGCTGGAGCCCTTAACCTTGAAAGAATTTCTGAATGTTGGAGCCATCTTGAAGTGTTTTATATTTCTTTTTCTCATCTACCACATCCAGGACAAGATAATTTGCATTTATCTTTCTCGCAATGTGTGCGTCTTCTACGCATTTTCTGGCTAGTCTCCATCTACAGAATGAGATACTTTTTCTCTTTCTGGAAGTGGAAGATTAAAATGTCACGAGATGATTGGATAAGCACCGCTATACAAAGAAAGTGCTTGCTCTGCGGGATTCCTTTAATAACCCGTATCGCTAAATCACAGTTTACTCAAATTAAATAATTCCTCTATTGTCTAATATCAAAACCTAGAAGCTCTAACCAAAAATTAAAAGGCAAATCCCGTAATCTAATTTGACGTCTGTTAGAAAACACACAAAGCAGACGTGTGCTAATTTTTACAAAAAAAAAACAGGCAGAAATATGGTAAAAAGTGTCTAGGATTCTGTGGTTCCTTGGGTAATCCAACTAACAATTTTATCTCCGTACTCGAGACGTGACAGACACTTTTATGGTTGTATTTTACTTTTCTTTCATTTTGCAGGAAATAAACTCAAAAATAAAAATTTATAGACAACTCTGTCATGCAATAAAAATATCAGATTTATACATTTCACACATTCACAGAAATAAGTTTGCTGCCAGGTTCAGGAAAGGGTGGTTTGAACAAGGCGACGAAATATATCAAATTGCTTCTGTTTTAGAGGCAGAACATTTCATATTCCATATAGCATTCAGCACGGTAGAAGTTTATAAAATGTGTATAACACGGTCGGTCTCGGAAGTTTGAAGCTGACACCATGTTCCATTCTGGTAGTAAAAGAGAGTGTAGCATGCCAATACACAAAATGGGCTTGTAAGAAAGGGGATTTATGCGTAAGAACCGCGTCTTGCATTCTTAGATTCTTTGAAATGTGATCTCTCCACTGACTAAAATGGAGGATTTAGAATACAAAATGGCATCAGGCATTTAATTTAAATACAAGAGGGGTAGTGCCTTTTCCCTGGATGAATGTCCCTACATTGTTTATTGCAAAGTTCGGGGTGAATTGAACAGGCAGCCGAAAAATTTTAACTTTCTTTTGTTTTAGTGGCAGAGCATTTCATATTTTCAAAGTTCATAAAATAAGACTGTGATCTCGGAAAGAAGTTTAACACAATGTTCCCTGATGCTATCGAAAAGAAAGTGCAGCATGCCGATACACAAGATGTTTTCGTTTGGAAAAGGGATTTGTGGGTAGAACGCGTCTTGCAAGTTTATATTCTTTGAAATGTGATCCCTCCATCTCCCCTGCAACTGATTTGCATTCCAATGGGAAGATTTTCCGTATTCGTTTGAATGAATCATTTGTCACGTTTTGACACATTGAAACTCTCCCTTCGCTTTCATGAGATTTCTCCATTATTTAAGTTTCCAGGAGGGTGAAAGTAAAATCAGGAAAAATCATGGATTCTACTGTTCTTCAGAACCATCGTGAACCCAAGGTTTTCTCCCATTCTTCCAGTTTCAAAGAAAACTTTATTTTTCTCGTCAAAACTTTACAGAGCATTAAGTCCCAGTCTATTGCAGTGCCAAGTGGAATTCAATGTTAACTTGAATGTGATGATGATTTCTACCTCTCCACTCCTGTGGCCCTCTAGAATGGCCAAATTCTTCAACTTTATGATTTCTCAAGTGAAGTTATAGGTGAGAAAGTGACAGAAGAAAGTTCGCAATTTATATGGCAAATGGTGAAAGATAAAACGCTTCAGACTTTTGGCCTCAAGGAAAGGTTAAAAATCTGCACTTTTTCCTTTAACACTAACCTTCAGAGACAATTCCAATGGGTATAAAATAGCTGGAACTTGCGTAAATTACAAGGGAGGAAATTACATTTTTCCGTCTTCGGCTTTACAACTCCCGGCTGGCAATTTTCTCCAGCCGCCCGGTATGTAAATGAGTACAGACAAATAAGTTTTTCGTCAGGAAGACACAAAGTGAACCAAATGAAATTCTGTTCTCCTTTCCTTCTAATTTTATTCTAATCATGGTGGGTGACAGACACATAAATCCCAATCCTTTTCTCACAAATCGTATCATCAATATTCAAAGTCTTTTCTTTAAAATTGAACGTTTCGTTTACACTTTCTCTCCTACACTAAACAGAAAAAGGTGTAAGCACTTTGAATCATCGAACAAATCTGATGCTGGAAATAGGCAGAAATCCTGAAAAACAAGAAAGCGAATAAAGCTGAGTTTTTTCCTTCCGAAACCACCATTTGATCCTTAGAAGTCGATAACAAAAAAAACCAAGTTCAAAATAATAATTTCCTAAACAAAATCGTTCCTAATTTCAAATGCATTGGAATAATACTACCATTCGGTGGTGGTGAATGAGGGAAATCAAATTAACTGAACTCGTATAAATCCTATAAAACTTCCATAAACGCTAAATTCATCACGATTACTTCCCCTTTACGGGGCTTTTACGTTCCCACTTTAAGTCTGGAAGTGGGTTCTAAACATATAGGGGAAAGTGGGATTATGAATTATTTAGGGATGAGTCAGAGTGTGTAATAATTGTGATAGGAGCATCTGGCACAACACAAATAACAAAAATGGATTCTCTCGCTGCTGGAGACTGGACAATAACATTCTATTAATGGCATTTTGAACTGCTGAGGCAGATACCCTTCTGCATTTTGGAAAATGAGTCAAAATTTTATTCTCCCGGAGATTTCATAAACCCAACCACAGAGCAAGAAGGGCGTGGATGGACACGGAGTTGATACACTTCACCGCTTTAGCTTATAAGACTCTATTGACCAATATGTTCTGACAAGGAGGTAATTTTCACACATCTGGATAAGACTACGCAAGTTCCTTCCCCTTCGTGCATGGATCACCCCGAAAACCGAATTCTTCATCTGCTGGAAGCTCATTCATCCCATGGTTGGCGCCGTCTTGGCGAATGAGGATGACTTCTATTAGCCTCTGAATAACATTAAGCTTTCATCTTCCAGCTCCAGCAATAATAACCCACGACACCGAGCAGATGCACAAATGCCAACACCACATAAACCTTGGCTGGTGCGTAAAGGCATAAGGATTTCGTTGTTGTCTCCAAACCGCGCCCTCACCAGACGTTCGCTCCAGCAAATGTCATCCGGATGCAATTGACACTTTCATGAGATTTAAATGACTTGGAGTGTCGTATTCTCTCAAGTACTCATTTCCCTGATGCGAAGCGTCTGCCTCTTATGGGTACACAAGTGCGTCATGGAAGCGTAGAAATGCGTTGGTTGGTAGAAAAGCACGATTTCAATTAAGTCCCAGTCTCGTAATTGGTGGGGGAAAAGTTTTCATGTTTTAATCTGTAGAGCAAGTGCAGCGGATTAGATCCGATCGGTTGCGTCTGATGATGACAAGCACCCAAAAATACTTTCCCCTCCGCCGAAGTTCATCCTTTGTGAGTCTGGTGGTGTGTAGAAATTTTAAGTTTGGATTTTGGGTTTGGTGCGGTGTAATTTCCTTTTGTTTGCACAACAGTTTGTACTAGTTCATCCCATTTCCCATGAAGATCATTAGCGAAAGGAGCGGCTCTGTAATACTTTTCTCATAAAAACTTCTCCTTCCCACCGCTCAAATATATTTAACTCCGTTGGTAAACAGAGACACAAAGTTTCAGCAGACAGACGCTTGCGAAGAAGGAGAAAAGCAATCCCAAGGAAGTGGTAATTTAAGGAACGAGCGGAAACTTTAGGATCTTTGAGTAGGATGCAAGGGGTTACGAAACTTGGGAAATGAGCGTCCTAAGACGGGAACGTGACACCCTCAAATGCTCTACAAGGAAAACCACATAGCGTCATAATCCACCCAAAACTTAAGTCCCATTTTGTACCCAATATACTAATGAAGAAAGGAAACGAAGGATTTGAACACGGCCGCCAACCGAGCAGATGTTTCACAGATAGTTTACCAACTTTCCTTTTCTCTCTCCTGTAATCCCTGCGTGTCCTTACCTTCAACATACGATCCACTAACCATGCTTTCACCTTACTTATAAGCGCAGCTTCAAACTTTCATTTAGGCTGGGAACAGAAGTCTCAATTCTCAGGTTTAATGTTGTGGCTTCAGAGGTTGAGAACAGGTGTCATGTGATTTAGCATCTTTGTTCTACTTCAAAATGTAAATTAAACCCCTCATCATTCATCTTTGATGCTAAACTTTCTCTCTCCTGTTCTACACACTTTCCTCCCTCCTGTAATGGTTGCTCCTGAATTCGAATCAAATTTTAATTAAGGACCAAAAGACAGCTTTGGCTTTGAAACAAATCAAGTCCGGAGGGGCTGGTGAAAATTGGGTGCATGAACAAGAGGCTGTAAAATTCTGCAATTGTGGAACCCAACGCGCAGCATGAACACAAAACGCCTGTAGAATTAGGGTTATGATAAAATTTAAGAAAGAGCAATTTAAGTTCATGATCATGTGAAGATGTTCTCATTATGCGACCTCATAAGGAGACAAGAGCCCTTCATAAAGGCCCTTGATCTTCTTCGATTTAGCATTTCATGCACCTGCTACCTCACTCCACATAACCCGTTATTACTCTGGAAGCTCAAAAGTGTCCGCCCTTTCATTTCCTCTCTTGTCTTTTTCCTTTTACCGCTTCTTTTCATATATGTAAAAGTTTCTTTTGAGACAAGTGGGTTCTCGCTTTCATATCCTCCGTTTATACGAAATTGACTTTCAATGCTTTCATGTCTTCAAGACAAGGACAAAGTTCTGCCTTTCTTCTTCTCATATCCTCCATCTTAAAACTCTCGGCACGCAAGTGAAAGTCTCACCTTAACAAAATGGGAGAAATCTTACACACTTTTGTGCTCATATAAGGAACCAGGCGAGCGTGAAGGCGTGGGGTTCTATTCAATAATGAAGCTTACCTTATACGCCTTGAAACTAAAGAACTTATTATAAGTCCTCACCTGCAAAATTTTGCTTTCATCACTGGAGAAAGGACTCGATATTTCTTTAAGACTTTGGTTCGGCGAAATGGAATTCTGCCTCACCCTTTACTTCATTATTCATTTCCTTCATCTCATATCAACTACAAATTCTCCTCAAGTTGAAAATCTCGAAATGACTCTTGTATCGATCCAACGAGGTGTAAGTTAACAACGGCATGAAAATAGGATTAAGAGTGCCAGAAGAAATTGTCATTTTATTTCTACCTCCTACGCCTTTTCCGAAATACGTTGACTCAAGTTTCCAAAGTTTGCGCCATCATCATCGATATATTTTCTTTGCGAATCAAACCCTGGCGCAGAGGGAACTCAATTCTCGCCAGACGGAAGTCCCTGGTCTCATTTCCAAACAATTTCTCATGAGAGTAATGCATGCCACCGTCCATTTCCTCCGTGAATGAAAATCTTTGCTTCCTTTACTTTTGTGTGTAGCAACTGTAAATTCTCGGGAGACTCCTAAGGTCCGATTTGACTTCGTTTCGAACGTCAGGAAGTACGTATACTCCAAATCCTATTTGAAGAAGCTCCATTTAAAACTCTTTGGAAGGAAAAAGCACTTTCTACCAAAGTGAAACTCGATCCCAGTGAAAGGAGGAAAGTTTCCATGATTTACTTTTACTACACTTCTTTCCTTATCTTTCTAAATGCTCAAGTTATAGAAACAAGTTGGGTATAAGAACGTTCAAGGATTAACTTTATAATGAGAAATGAGATCCACATGAAACGTGATATTGAGAACTTGGAGCTAATTAAATGTAATACACGTTATAAAGTCCGGTATGGAAATTCTCATCTCTACGTGCTTCATACTGTGAGATTTGACTCCATTTTGAGCACATATGGAGACCAACTTTCACCAAAAGTTGAGACACGGAAGGGCTTTTGGCTTTCCTAGAAACTTTCTCGGAGTGTTAATAAAGGGATGGAGAGTTTTAAATGGTAGTTACAACTATGAAACTTTTAAGCAAGGAGTTGAACCTTGGTTGTGATTCAGAGACGGAAATCTAATATCAGATACAGAGACGGAACTTCCTTCAAGAAATTAATGAGCAGGGGACTCAGCATCCTATTGCATCACGGCATTTAATTTAAATGGAAAACATGAGGGATAGGATTTCTTTCCCTGAATGAATTGGATACTTCCGAATTATTCAAGTTGGTTAACTTTCATGCTTCGGATAATTATTTTGGGGTAACTTTTCATTCCAACTTCCCAACCAGGGAGTTTTTACACGATCTTCGTTTAATAATCAAGTTTGTGAAGGTAAGCTGGGAGTCCTCTACTACCTATACCCACCGTTCCAAAGTGTTAAGGAGAACATGCGTCAAAATTAAAATGGGCGTCCAGATTAATAAATAAGAATTGGTATGCACATTCATCATCTTTTAAAACACAGGTGAACGTGCTTGGAGAAGAACAGGATGTGGACAATGTAAATGGCTTATGTGGTTATTTATAGCAAGGGCTGAATTGTTAACACCGCCATCATTACGCTGGAGTATTTATTAAGCTTTGAAAAATTACTGGAACCTGATCTTAGACACTTCCCTTTTGTTTCTCTAATAACCTGTTTTCAAAAGGAACCTTTTTACAAAACATTAGAAAAAGAAGGCCCCTTCTTCATCTTCGAGTTTCAAAAAAGTATGGGAGAAGGAGCTCATTTTCATGATTTGAGGATTCAATGGGAAAAGCTAAGGGCCTTTGTGTCAGCCTGTCGTTATGGATGAGTCTGCGGGATCTTGCTGAATGAGCTCTGACGGAGGACCCTGGACAATGTGGCGCCGAAATTGAAGTCCTTCAAATCATCCCAACACGAAACCAAAAAGGTTTCGATAGGGCCTGAGAATTATATCCACACGTTCTGACGTTTTAGAAGATGATGTGATTAGCCTTCGACTAAATTCAAAGGGAGTGCCCCTACCAACCCAATTTATTACTTGAGCGAATGTGGAACTGGTCCTGTGGGAAACAACACTGTCTGGGATATTTTATTATGAAAATCGTAAATGAAATGATCCTTGGAGGAGATTAAGAAGGAAGATAAAGAGCTCATCGAGAATGAAGGGAAACCGCTCCTGTTGCTTGTGTGCTTTCACCATGGAGAGAAGGCTTAATAAAAAGAAAAGTGCCCTGACCAAGATGAGATATTAAGGTCTGCCAAGATGAACCCAAAGGAACACGAACTTTCATATCAGGCTAGTTAATCAATGTCTCCTGTGCGGGGAAGTGATTTCTTTGGGGAAAACAAAAGCGGGAGACCTCATAATAACCTCAAATGTAGCAAAAGTGAAAGTCATTCCAATGCGTCTATCCTCACGCTTCAGGTTGATGGGCAAGAAACTGTCGAGCCCGGGAGGTTCAATTCATCTGTAAGAGACACCCATTCTGATTCAACGCACGTGTGACTTGTGTGACATAATCCACAACGTGGTCGGAATTTCATTTTTAGAACCATTCCCACATGAACTCGGATGGAATCACCCGATTTCTACTTCATGCCCATATGTCCCCAAGAAAATAATCTTGTCCAAATTATTTCCTTTACGATTAGGATCCCTGTGGTGATCCCATGATTTCTCCATGACTTCGTTGTAATGGGAGAGTCCAAGGTCTAATTTAAAGTTAGCCCTGAGCCCCGAATTCGGTTCAAACGTGAACAGAGCAACCGTCCGTACGTCTGTAGGCGCAATAAACTTTTTCAAATTCTGTTTAAGTCCTTTATTGGTGAATTCTGGCTTAGTAATTCTGTGGGCAATGATAAGCCTAGAAAGTATTGTGGAAGTAACCTTTTTTAATTTAGAAAATGATTACAAAGAATAATAGATGGGAGCCAACGTTGGTTTCGTAAATGTACTTCTTACTGAACTTTATATGTGAAATCCGAATCAAACCAAAGCTGCTGGTCAGCGGAATTGGATTCGTTCTAGGACGAGTAGCTGAATTCCGGCATTTCCAATTTCTTTTCATTTCAATTCTGGTGAAACATCTTCGACGGTCGGATTAGGAAGCATATCATGAAATCCACTAGTGGAGAAAGTAAGGAAAAGAGGAAAAGCAGAAAAGATTTCATTCTTGGTCCACCCTATATGTACCACCCTTGGGATAGTAAAGTAGTGATGGGAGAAAATGATATGATGTGGATTCATGTAATTCCTTTGAGACTCAAAGTCAAGATTTTTTCATGATCCATCTGAAAATCTGATAATAAAAATCCTGGAATTCTTGAATCACTCGCTCAAGATGAAGAAGGAAAATCTGGAAAATTTAAGGGTGAAACTTTTTTTTAACGGAAAATAGAATTGGACAAGGAGCAATGGCAAAGTTAAATCTTCAACAGAAAAAGAAATCTGCCCTACCAAGACTTGTTCACGTACAATTCCAGATAGTACGAAGCAGAAACTTTCTCAATTTAGGTTGTTGAAGATATAACCATGAATCTGACACTATCACATTACAAACTTCTAACCCAAACAAGGCGTTATTTGCAAACAAACCACCATTACGACCAGGGCATATCCCCAAGTTTTCAACAGTTTTATCTTTGCTGAAGACAACAAATCCTCACTTTTCAGAAGCTTACTTTTGCATACTGCCCTACATCCAGAACAGGATTTATAATTCAATTACAGGATTATTTTGCTCATTAGTATGGGATTTATTAACAAAAAATTTTGTGATCAGAGCCACATTAAAAGGGTTTGTTGATCGGTTTGAGCTTTTTCCTTTTGGCTGAATTGAGTGCCTTAGAATTTATTTCCAGCAATTTCTCCAGGCTTGACTGTCGCAACGGAGCACATCTTCTCAAATTCAGCTCTTTCCCAGTGCCTGATTTTTGGATTGAGCGCTGCGTGAAGGTAATGAAGGTGGACGACATCCGATGCAGCATACTCAATCATTTCTTCTGTCATCGGACGTGTCTTCCACAATGTCTTGTTCAGCAGAAATAGAAGATGGAATTTCCCCTTCAAGCGATTCTCCTTCAATCTGTGGATGCTGCACAACTTATTCCAGCCAATACGGTAGATGCTACCACGGGGAATTGCGGCGAATTTGAACGCAATCTGAGTGTCAAAAACTGGACCCAACTTTACACCAAAGGAATTCTCCAAGACAGCTCGATCAGATCTGACATCATGAATTATCTGAAAATTCCAACAATTATTAATTAGAGCAGCTAAAAATATACTTTGCTAAAAGAAGTTTTTTGTGTGCATATTTACCTTAATAATATTTGGGCTTTCTAAGACTGTTTTCAAACCTCCAGTAAGTATTTCCGGGCAACTGAAGACATCGAAAAAGAAGACTTTGGAAGTCTCAGTGACGAGCGTGACGAGCGTCAACTCCCCATTCGGCCGTCCCAATTCCACGCCTTCGCAATCCAATCCTAACGCTGATTCTTTGAGCAGCAACTGTGATGTAATATTTGCCGATGCAAGGTCAGAAATTACTTGATGAGCCATGATTCAACTACTAACTTTTAGCCCACTTTGTGATATGAAGAATTTGGGTAATTTGATTACTGGAACTACCTTGTAGACCACAAAGTTCAGGAGGCCACTAGGGTTTAAATCACAACGGAGAAGGTCAGAGATAAATAAGTAAATGACCGATTACGGTATCAGATCCAATTCAGATTTAATGAACCTTCCTTGACCGAAGCCTTCTTAGACTGAAACAAAACAAGACTAAAATCCAAGTCTAGAAACATTACAAAAGTGAAGGGCCTTGTGCTGTTCAAAGCTTAAAATAGCGTGAGAGACAAAGGAATATAAAGTAGAATTATTGTTGACTTTGCATAAATTGCCATTTGATTCCCTTGTGAGATGAAGCATAATTTTTGCAGTAGGGAAAATTGCTAGGTTTGCTATCTGTGAAGCAGTTGGCAATGCTGAATTGGCATTGCCAAAGTTCAATTTCCGGTTAGGAATTAATTGCTGACCAGGAATTAGTTGCTTCACAGAGTTTTCCCCTTGCACATGCACTCACGACATCGCATAGCTATAATGGCCATTTTATGCATACTTTTTATTTTCAATTAATAGGGAATAAAAAGTTCAATAAAATAAAATAAACCATAAGCTTGTAGCTGGTTTCAAGGCTGTTTCCAAGTAACATTTTATTGGAAATAAGCTGGAAGCAAAAGGTTGCTAAAATTGATTTCATATTCAGAAGATGTCATATGGTTCTGCCTGAAGCAGTGCATTTTGGATCTCTGTTTTCTCATGACTTCAAACCCCACCGGACAGATCAATTCTTTTCTCAATACTTCTTCAATATTCTGGAAATGTTTTTAACTGATTCCATGTGGCAGGATTGGAAACTAAGGACTAAGGATGATTCATATTATCCAGCCGCTTAGTTTATAAAAGATAGTAGTAAATAAGAAATTGTTTAATCTTTTGAAGCTTCCATATGCGTGTAGAAGACGCTTCGATTCTAAACTTATTTTTTCTGCTGCAATAATCCTAAAGCTCATAAAAACTTGATCCCCATGATGGAAGTGTAGTTTCAAAGTAGTCATTAATCCGGAATTCCAGTTGAGAATCAGGGAACTGTGATGATTCAACACCTATTCATTCTTTTCGTATTAATGCAATAAATTCTAAAATGGAAAATATGCTTGACTTGAAATCCTTTCAATAAACAGAATCCCTACTACGCTTGCTCGTCTGTCGCCTTATTCAGGGAAAAGGCAACCAGGTGTGCTAACTAGACACGCGCTTTGAAAAAGCCTCCTGCGTCTCTGTTATTACCCGAATGAATACACCATCATGTCATATCAGAAACCCTACAGTTTAGTCAATATTACAAGTGACAATGGAATATGAAGCTGAAGGAAACATGTGGAAATAAAAATCTACAAACTGACCAGAACCCAAATATATCTGCTCATCATCCTACTAAACACGAGTTTTGGTTTATATTTGTGTAGCAAGTCCTGCATAGCGTTTGACGATATTCTAGCATCGGCACCTTTATATTCCTGAGAAATCGAATCCGTTTTCTAGTTAGCATCTCCTTGAAATAAAAATACTGGAAAGAAATCGTAAACTGTCTGTTTGATTTTCGGTAGTTTCTTGAAGCGTGGTGTTATTTTTCACAGGAGACTGACTTTTCATCTCCTTCTTGAATCCCTGAGATAATATCACCCACCAGGTATTATTCAGAACCAAATATCTAGAATATATAAATAAAGTCTGGCTTTCAACACCATTCAGGTTCTTCACACATAGGCCGGGTATTTAGAATATCTCCGCTGGTGGGCTACGGACTACTGCACAGGAGCAGCGACTGTGCACCCAATTTACGATGTCTTGAAAGAACATTGAACTCCCAAGTCTTTCAAATTATGTTTGGTTAATTTCAGATCCCTCCTGGTGTTGGTACAAACACATTAAATGCATTTCAATTTTAAAAAGAAAGAACTGAATAAGGAATTTATGTTTACACTACCAAAGAAAGGTCTCCGCATCATAGGTTTGAAGTGCAGTGTGTAAACACTGCTTTTGTCTAATCCTTTTTTCATATCAGTTTCAAGAAAGCATTTGTTTATTTATGGATTACTATTGACCTTATTTTAAAGATGAGCGTTAGTATTATGTGTGTCGCTTTATCGACAAAGTTGAAGGACACACGTTTGATATCGACAAAATACACGGGTAATAAATTACTAACCGTTTCGCCCAAACGCATTGTTGATTATTTGGGAAGCGCGAGACAAGGTGATAAGGCGCCAACCTCCATTCTGTGTCCACACAGATTTATTTACGTTTGGAGGATGGATAGAAAGAAACCCCCACGTAAAGCTGTCACGTTAATCATAATCATAAAGTGTTTGGTCTAGACTGACGGACTGTTGATGGAATTACAAACATATATGGGAGCTTGGAAACTCGTTAAAGGTGCAATTATTACCAATGTCAGTTTTATATCGCCCAACTGTGACAGCTTAGATTTTACGAGTAGGACCTCAAGTCAAGCAAGACTCCAGTGATCCCAACTGACAAACGCACCGTTGACATCATGGAGCGCAAGACGTGCTGTCAAAATAACACTGAAACTGAAGGAACACATAAAGAAATCCATAGGAGGGCATGACGTAGGGAATGTTAATCTAATCTAAGGAACAAAACTCCATAAGTGTTGTAAATCATTTCCAACTGGACCCTTCTACCCTGCCCTTAATGCATGGCTGAACGATTTCTTTGACATGGAACAATGCTAAATAGAATGCTCAACTGCCGCTCCTTTGAACCAGAACGCATTTGCGTGTGTGTAACAGCGACATCTAGCTGCCAAAGGAAATCCGCGTGATGAAGAAAGTGTTAATTAAGCTGAAAGGAGAGTTGCGTTTTCTTTTTTTGCACAAAGGATGTTGAATTTGGAAATGAAAAGGGTGTAGGTCTAGAGTTCATTCTTCTTAAATCCTGGCAGCTGCGACGTGAAGGTCGACCCTTGCTGGATTATGAATCCTTCCTAAGCCCAGCGCGGCAGTATAATCCCTCTCCGGTTGCTCCAAAGGGTCGCCCAGTTGTCTCCTGCGTTGAAGTAAAACGAGTGGAAAGCGGACGCTGTTCAGTGCAAAATGTTCGGTTGTAAACCCTGGAATGATGGAGATTCAGAGAGAGTGAATTGCTCTTTGGAAATGACAGGCAGGAGCCACCGGAATACTCAATCGGGTGTTCACTTTCCAAAAGGAACTTTGCCTCTTTCTCTGGAAGATGGAAAGGTAGGGAAGAAGAATTGGCAGTGGCTTATCTTCTTGTACCAGACGCTTTGTCATTTTGGAGTTCCCTGCTAGTACATGCATTCAAGGGAGTCCATGTTAGACTATTACGTACATGACGTTCATCTTCCTCTGAACATACATCTTCGTGGAGGAAACTTGGATTTCCATTTACATCCATTTCAACCGATTTTGACTAAACTCCATGTCAGTAACTTTTTATTTTCCCCAAAAGGAGACTACAGGTTACAAAGGGAAGTGGGACGGGATCCCTTTACGTCTTTTTATATGGAAATTGAATAGAAAGTAGTTCCCAGTGGTAGAAATTGCAGGTGAAAGGGAGTCCTTGAGAGATAACTTGAAGTGCCCAATTTCATTTCATTTTCTCTCTCAATAGATTTAAATGGAGAATTCATCATCACAGGAGAGTCTTTTGGAAAATGCTAAACAGAAATGGTAGCGTTGAACTGGAATTGATGAAAATTTGAAACAGGTGTAAAGTTGAAGTTAATTTTTAAAGACACGCACCAGCTTTGCTTTGAAAACTTTGCACTCGCACTCAAGGAACCGGAAATCTCTCATCCGATAGATTTACGTGCCTGAACATTTTAAACAAGTTTTCGACTAAGAAATGAATGACTAACCTTTTCTTGGAATGATCGAAGATGCGTATGAGATTAAAATAAGAACCGTTTGTATGGCAAGCTCTGTAAAATATTATGCCTACACAATCTGCTAAGAATAGGATTTTATGGGTTAAAAATTCGCAGAAGTGTCTTTGCATTTATTCTAAGAATCTCCTTCTTCCAAATACATTCAATGAAGCAAGGCAGAAACAATAGAAGGGATTTCCGAAAGATGAAATGGAAATCTACATTCCCATGTCGCGTCGTTACACTTCCGAAAGTGTAGCAAAATATAGGATAATGGAACGTTTAAATTCTCCACTGTTCTTAGGGTTATACTAACAATTGTCAAATAACATTAAAACCTTCCACTTTGCCAATTTGGCTGGTCTCCCAAAATACAAAAGACTTCCTTTGCCCTAAAATCATGAATATGGAAGGAGATAAACATTTCCGTCCTCCTAGAGAACATTGTTTCTTCCCTCGGATTTAAAAATATCGGTTAAAATCAGTAATCCTCTGTCAAGAGGAATGTAAATAGACAAATAAATAAAATCAGCTAACGTAGTTTAGCACGTGCATCCAAGTGAGCACGATGCTTAGCTTTTGCTTTTGCGGACGGACGTCCGGTTGTTTAATTAGGAACAGATTAGAAATATGCTACCAAAATGAAAGAAAAAGTTCCTTTAATAAACTCCGTACACCTTATCATTAGAGTAGGTGAGTAATTTGAGTCAAGGGATCCAACACCTTTTGATAAAGGGCTCCAAAGATAATAACAAACATCCTATTCATTATTCAGCCCATTCATGAATTCCTAATTGAAAGCTAGTTTTGGACAAAGGAATTCCGTAGGTGAGCTGGCGCCTGGACTGCATACCGTCCATGTCATATCCTCAAGAATGCTGTTTGTTTCGGACAATAGAACAATAAAAAACTCAAAGATGAAGTCCCGCAGGAGGGCCCCTTGGATGCTATGCATAAAGCTAAGATGAGATGAAGGGGGAGTGGTTGAAATATCAACAAAAATCTTCTTAACTTTATCTCATATCAGTTCAGCCATAAAAATTTCATCCACGAAAGGATGTTTGAGTCTCCAGTCCATTTTTCCAGAGAATATGCATTTAAGGACCGTATGGAGATTCCATTGTTAAGATTCCATTGTTAAGGGTGCTTTAGTAGCACAAGCTGGTCGCAGCTTGTTCCAGAAGTTTAAAACCTCTTGAACGCAATCTGTCAAGCTGCGCCTTCTCTTTTGTCATTCTAATTATTCCTTTTGACAAAGAAGAGTTTCCAGATTTGGACTTTTACCCGCCAGACAAGACCTTTAATTTCAATTGATAAATGGAAGTTTGATTGTTCGGAGGGTTAAGTCGGGCGTGTGCTTCCAAACCACACGTTACTAGAAGGTTTCGAATGCCATCAAATAACCCGGGAAACAGTTCTCATAAGTTAGCCCTGCTGAGGGTCATGGATTTCAACCTTTCGTGGAGAAAATTATACCCGGCGTGTGTGCGGGTGTCCTAAAAGTATACCTTTGTGATCCTTAAAAGGACCTTATATTTCATGATGGCTTTTAATAATACACAACAATGTACTGCATGCAGGTGGGGGACGGCAATGTCATCATCATCAAATTAAATTGTAAAAATGGGAAGTTGCTGGGCTCGTATGTCATTTAGAATTTAATCAAATGGGTCCCTTTTTCTTACCTTCTGAGCCTTGCTCATCGTGTGGATTGGCTGGACGTCATGATCCAAGTGCTTTCTTTCTTGGAGACAGCCAACGCAGACCGGGACTTTGCAGAGGATGCAATACATTTTAAGAGCCTCTGTCGGATGATCAGGACATTTGTACTCTAGCGGTCCAGCCTTCATTTTAAGCTGTGCTTTTCCTTCTTGGGGCGAGACGAGAGTATGCTTGGCAAAAGGACCGCGCGGAGGGTGACAACTCTCCCGACATTTCTCACAGTAAAAGATCTCACATTGTTCACACATGACTGTGGCCACCTTTGGATTCTTCTCACATAGCTGACACTTGGTGCCTAAATTCCGGGACTCCACATACTTGTCCACAATGTTTTGCATTACTCTGTATTTTGGCAAATTCTGTGCACCATTCTCATCAAAGTAGACTAATTTGTGACAAACTGGGCATGAGAGGGACAGTACTGTGGACTGAACTGGAGGGAAAAGAAGTCCATGCATGTTTGCATTTGCAATGTAACTATTTGGACGACTAGGATTACTACAAACAACAACTCCCGAATCAGTCTCACTAAGAATAGAAATCTTGTCCGAGCCATCTTCAGTTCCGGAGGATTCGGATCCACCCGCTCCGCTGCTGCTGATGCTAGTGTCGCTATGGTGATGACTGGCGTGGTGATGAACGGTGGCTGTAGTGACCACAATGTGATGAGATTGGCCATGGAAGTTGGTATTGCTAGCATGGGTGTGGAAACCATTGTGAAGGTGTGTGTTCAAGCCATTTCCGTTGTTGCTTCCTTGACCTTGCTGAATAGGGTGTTGTATTTGAACAGCGCAGTTGAGACAGATTGAATGGTAGCAAGGAAGGAGCACTGGGTTTGTAAACAGTTGCCGACAAACTTGGCATTTCAATTCTTCTTCCATTTTGCTTCCAGCTTCCTTACTCAAAGCTGCATGTGCGGTGTTTTTTCTGGAGCTTGAGGACGTTCCTGTTCAAAGTCTGCTTTGGAACTGACGTCCGGAATGGTACTACCGGTTCCTTTTCCCGCTCCTGCCAACAAAAAGTGCGTACGAGGGACCAGAAAGTTTCCGAGGATGTTATGGAGTTTGCCCCTTCGTATGATCCCTCAACTCCCTTCATCCAAGTGCTTTGCCAACGTGTTTATTTGCCTAAAGTTTAAGGTCAGAAAGTCCTCATAGACTATAGAAATATTTTGAACAAATTCCGATTTTTAATTATTATTGTGCAATTAATCGAAATTGGATCTATCGCTCTATTAGTGGAGAGGAGAAAGTTCCAATTATTCTCCCACTTTCTCCTGGAGAGGAGCCAATCACTTCCATCAATTACAAGAAGAGGTTTTGATTATTCTTTGAAGTCTAATAAATCCTCTGATTGAATGCTCTTTTTAGAATCTTAAGATTATTTTGTAAGTAAGCCAAGTCAGAGATTCTTCCACCAAGATATTTCATCTTCGTAAATCCAGGATGTGTCGGAGATTCTTGGCGTCGGCTGCAAACGGAATAGGAAGATCTCCTGCTTTCTATTGTGAGTTTGTTGAGGTAGAAGAACACAGAAAGTCCACCAGCAGCACTGCCATACTGCCATTGATTTTCACTGCCTCCACGTCATATATTTTTGGATTTCTCCGGTGGTGGTCCGGTACTTGCCATTTTATTTTATCACCATGGTTACTACACCCTTGGATTCCAAATTAAAGTAAAGAAGGTAGGGCCAAAACTCAATAGTGAAAATGGTGCTAATCCATTGGAGGAAATTTCACAGCGGTGGTTTGTTGACGAGATTAAAATTACAACACTGCTCCCACCGGTGTTTGGATGCACCGATATCAGTTTTTACAATGAAGATGAAAATGTCAGGGGTCAATTTCCGGATGTTTTCCACAGTAGATTGGCATCTAGGTACACAATACAGCAAATATTTACCGGAAACGGGGTTCGTTCCAAGCGGGCTCGCGAAAAGAAACTTCAGGTACACTTTCACTGTCAAGGTCAGTAAATTGAGTCATAGGAATGTTAAATAGCTTCTGCCAAGTGATCATAAAAGTTATAAACAAAGCACTGCAATTTCATCCTGTCTTCATCCCTTAATTTTTATGCTTTTTTTTAATTATTCTTATTGAGTAAAACTATATCTAAATATATATATATGAAATATGAAAAAATATCTTTTAATTGTGTTGTTTATTATTTTTTTAGTAGCAAGCAGCAGAGTGTACTTCCGGATGACGCTTATGATATTACGATTGTCGGAGGAGGAATTGTCGGTATTAATTTACATCATAATTAATACGTTCTGCTGCTGTTTGTATAAGTAAACAAAAAAATTTTAATTTTCCTTAGGTTCTGCCACTGCCATGAAGTTAGCGGAAGCATATCCATCTCTGAAACTTGCGTTGGTGGAGAAGGAAGATAAACTAGGTAAGAAAGTTTCTTTTCCATTTCAAAATTGAACATTGTTGAAAATCCCTTTAGGTAAATAACTTTCAAACCACATTGAAATAATTACGGTTATTTTTGCAAAATTAAGAAATAATGTTTAGAGTAGACAGTGCTTGTCTCCGGTAGAAGATCGAAATGTGTTCCAGGCTTTGTTCCTTGTGATAGAAGGGGATGGCGCAGGTTGTTCTCTTCCCGGGCCCAAAGTAGGCTGGAACATATTCGTTCGTCTACTTCGATCCTGTCCAGGAGAAAGTTACCGGCTTTCTCTTTTCCATTGCCGGTCTTCCATCAAGGTTAGGAAGAATTAAGATTTTATAGAGTGTGTTACTTGCAGTAATTAAGCGATAGCCTTGAAGGTATACAACCCAGCATAATATTGGAGAACTTCATACACGTTCATTTAATGTCAGCACCTGGTCGATACATTGCAATTTACTTTTCTATGCAATGTTCAAAGGAATCAATGACCAAAAACAGATCAAAGTTCAATCCACATTGAAGTGGGTATTTTTCTTATTTTCCATCATTGGTTTTTTGCCTGGGAAGCCTTGTTTTCCAACCTTGAGTTTGTTTTATCTAATCAGTGTTTAGGGCGTATTTAAAATTTGAATAATTCAAGTGCAAAATTGCAAAATATTTTCCAATTGGGTGAAATTTGACACGCTAAGCAGAATAGTTAGTTGAGATGGTTTGATTCTTTACTCAGAAATTATCCAATTATCCAAATGACGGATACAAATTTCTGTGAAACAAACGAGATTCAGCACATTTTACGCAATAGATCAAAGGAGGTTCTCTCATTGTGTTCATAAGAACCCATAGGTTGAACTTCCTTAACATATGAGAAGATTGATCGACTGAAACCCGAAACTAATTAAACAAGGAAGTCTATATCCCAACTGTAATCACTGCTGGTATAAATCCACTCTTGAATACGATCAACTATAAGGAATCAAAGAGAGACAAAGGATGAAAGTCTACCTGGAAATTCTCCACGTGAGGTGCACTCACTGAAGGGATTTTGTGTCAGAGTGATTACATGATGGAGTTGTGTAATAAATCATTCCCCATTCCTTCCTTTGAACCTTCCCTTCTTTCATGAAACAAAATGCACGCTCGGTGTGTCACCGATTTTTTCAATTCCCCAATTAATGACAAGCGCAGCATAGGTTTGTGGAAGTGATCTTCCTGCACAAGTTCCTGCACAGAGAGTATATAGCTACATGTCATTTTTCCACGTAATGGATGATTAGAAGCCAAACATATTTCATCCTTGTGGCTTCGTGGACAGCAAGAGTCTATAGGGCATAGGGCAGTAAATAAAAAGCGACAATGTCGATGAGGGCAGGTTGTGGGAAATTGGGATGTCGCTCTGTGTGAGAAAAATAGGCCGTTCTCATCCGGGATTCGTTGGTTTTGGTTGTTTGGACGCATTGGTTGCCTCCCTTAAGAAGAGACGCCGTGCGTTGCCAAGGTTTATGTGAAAGTTGGAATGTCATGGATTAATTGGTATAAATGAGATTATGTTTCGCTTCCATGCTCACGAGAGCGACTTGAAAAGCTGCCTAGTCGTAAGGCTAAAGCCAAAGCTCACAGGAAAAGCTACAGAGCTAGGACGGTAATGAAATGATGGAATTGGAAAGGAGATTGGATTGGAGGATTCAGAGGAAGTTAATAAAATAGAGTTTCGTAATTCATAAGTAAAATTAATTAAAACCTGTCACGGGAGCAGGAAGGATGGAACGTTTTAAACTGATGGTTTACATTTAAGCCACTTTTCTGATCAACCCTTGTTGTTAACTTATCTCTGGCTCTGGCTATCGGGAACAGTCTTTAAAAGACGACGTGCCTTTTGGAGAATATATATCTATACGTGAAAGTAAAACATCTTCAAATGATCTTCTCAAGTGTGTCAAAATTGTGTGAATGCGAAGAACGAGGAGCCTTTGACGGGAATGCGAGTGTGAAGAAACTGGGAATGGATTTTGATTAGTCTTTCAGAGCACGTAATCGAAGAAAAGTTGTGGATTTTTATTCTCCCGTATACCGTATACGTAGTTCTTTTAGTTTCGGGTGCTCGAGTCCCTTATAGTATTTGATCAAAAGAATTTTCCTCACGTTGTTGTTGTTATAGGTTTAACGTCTTACGCAATTTCTTTTGATTTCACTTCTCAACAGCGACACATCAGAGTGGACATAATAGCGGAGTCGTTCATGCCGGGATTTACTATAAGCCGGGATCTCTCAAAGCGAAGCTGTGCGTGGAAGGACTCCATCTGTCCTACAACTACTTCGCAAAGAATCAAATCCCATATAAGAAATGTGGAAAATTAATCGTGGCTCTAAGCTCAGAAGAAATCCCACGACTCAAAGATCTCTACAGCAGAGGACTCCAGAACAATGTACCACATCTCCAATTTCTCTCCAGTCAACAAGAAATTAAGAAATATGAGCCAAATTGTCAGGTACGCAACAACTTTCTCTTCAGACGACACAAAAAGAATTTCACAGAATTTGAATTAATATTTATTTTTAAGGGCTTAATGGCAATTTGGTCTCCTGAAACCGGAATCGTAGATTGGGCTCAAGTGACGAATTCGTATGCTCAGAATTTTACCAAATTGGGTGGTAATATCTACTTGAATTTTTCAGTAAATAAATTTCAAATGACTCAGGATGCAGAACATCCCGTTTTAATTTGTAGCAAACATGGAAAAGTAAGTTCCACACCTTCTTCTCCATTTTGAAAGGGTAGAGAGAGAAATCAATAAAATGAACTAATGAATCTCACTTAAAACCTTTCCTTTTGCCCCTTGTATTTGCTTCTTCGGTTCCCTATAACGTGTAATTACAGTTTCGTCCCCGTGTGGCCTTACAAATTTTAATTAAGCCAGCCATACTAGAGAATTACTAGAGAATTTGAGGGTAGCAGTTAATAATAGCGTAGCGAAGGAAAGCTAACAATTGATGTGTTTTATATTTCCAGGTCTTGCGGTCGAAATACGTCCTGACATGTGGAGGTCTACATTCGGATCGACTGGCTGAAATGTCTGGTTGTAGTCGAGATCCAAGAATCATTCCATTCCGTGGAGAATACTTACTCCTCAGTCCTGAAAAATGCAAACTAATCAATGGAAACATATACCCCGTAAATTATTTTAATGTTCTTTATATTATGTAATTAACTGGATTCTTTTCAAACCAACACTTTGACGTTCAACTCGTAATTTACCCGTTACCCGTAAACAACATAATAATGTAACGCGCACTCTGCTATAACCCTTGCTCCTTACTTATTGTTCATTTAGTCTGTCCAACCTAATCAAGCCAGAAGTTAATTTTCAAACAATATGAATAATTTTGCCATCAACCTTGTTGTCGGGCCCTTACGGCACTCCCTTACATTTATGGAAAATCTCTTCTACTGCAGTAGGGAACACACGCAAATTTCGCATAACATGTTTTTAAGCACCCGATAACTTATAATTAATAACTGATTACATAATAGGGGACGGAGGATATAGATATCCAAAGAGGATTTTATTACCAGCCAACCACGCCTTTCTAAAACATATAATTTCCATCTTTCCGGATACTTTTTCCTTCTTTAAAGCTAAGAAGGAGCAAGGAAATAACTAGTAGGAACGGTGTAATGGGTTTGTTCTGAACAGTGGTGTACTTACTTGGTGCTTTTGCATAGATCCGTTGTTATAGCTTTCTCCATGGTTTTCTCCATGGTGAAAGTTCCAGATATGATCTCTCTCTCTCTGTGAAGAAAACTCATATCGAAAGAGTAGGAAAGGGAGAGCAATATGGGTTGTGATAAAGGCTCTTGGTCCTTCCCAAATGAAATATATAAAAGGATGGAACGACGCAAGTAAAAGTGGAAGAAAAGACAGAATAAAAGGCAAACAAAAGAGGTTTCGCATAAAAGGAAAAAGAGAAACACATTCTTCATCAGAGTTATCTCGAACTCCATTCTTTTATAAATGTTTTCTTATTTTCTCCTCCTTTCTCCAAGACTTTCTCAAACATTTCTTTCACTTTCACTCTCCAACCCTCCCTTCTTATGCTGGTCTCTCTCTCTCCTACGCTTTTGAAAAAGTTTCCATTATACATAAACTAGAGCAAAGTCGACTTTAGTATTACTACAGTAGGAACTACATGTTGTGTCTTTTTCTTTTTGCCTTTCAGGTACCAGACCCTCGATTTCCATTCCTTGGCGTCCATTTTACTCCTAGAATGGATGGAAGTGTTTGGCTAGGACCCAATGCCATTCTTGCCTTTAAAAGGGAAGGCTACCGCTGGACTGATTTTGATATGAGAGATTTTACTGATGCAATCAGATACAAAGGCTTTCAGACTCTGGCTAAAAAATATATTGGATTCGGACTTGGGGAAATGACGCGATCAGCTCTGCCGCGATTGCAATTGCACCAACTCCAGAAGTACATTCCGAACATTGGGCCCGGTGACATCTCACGGTATGCACTTTTATTTTCTTATGTTATTATAATTGCAACTCAAATGGAAAGCTGTAAGCATGCGTTCCCTTAGTTGGGCCACACGTGATTGACTACAAAAGAAATTAGTTGTTTCACCTTATTTGTGCAGATAAGGTAGAAAAGTGGACATGAAACACCAGATCTAGCCAGATCCGTGTACGGAAGGCGTTTTAGGGCATGCCAACAAAGTATATTCTCTCTACTATTTGTTCTTTGTACTTAAGAGGAATGTTTATTTTAGTGATTATCAGCCCATGAGGGGCATGACATCCTTTATAAAAGGGTGATAACCGTTCGCATTTATTTATGATGCATTTTTGCTACCGAAAGTTTGTTTTAGACGACAGAAATTCTAAAGTAATGGATTATAGAGTACTATTATTAAAAACCGTTCCTAACTTTATTCCCGCTTCACTTTAAAATTATCAAAATTTTCAAGGTGCTTCTGAACTGAGGCCGTTAGACCTTCAGAGTGGAGGCCATTTTGAATTTTGACCTTCTGATCTTTTCATTAAGAATTCTCAATTTGGATTCGAACAAGGAGGGAAATTTTAAATTGAGGTCGGTCATTATGGATCGTAATTGTCAATACGTTTCATATCAGTAATGACTCACGAGCTTATTAGACTTCATTTTAATATCGTCCCAAGATTAGTTTTTTGTAGATTAATAATCAACCCAACCTCGCTCAATTAGCATCTCTAAAATGATATGCAAGCTATGGATTTTGCTAATTATTCGTAATTTCGATTAACCTCGGACAATTTCATTGAATGAGATAAAGTGTAAATAATTAAGAAAATGGCGACGGCCGTGACCAAAGAGGGAAAGTCTAAAATCAAACTTCCCTCGATTTCAGTAAGGTGCGATTGTATCCCGAAGAAATTCGACACTTTTTTCAATCTCCAGACTAAAGGGAGAGCGGTGACAACGCAATTCCATTAAACCAAATTAATGAATTCTTTTAGATGTTGGACTTTCTATTCTCTGTTTGTTTTAGTTTGTACTCAAGTTGGACTATTAGCGTCTGACTCTGACTTATACGATGGCCATGGTTCACCAGAACGACTGGTCCTGGTGACATTTCCCTTACGGGAAGACTAATCATGTCGTTAGAGAAAACAGTGGAACACACGATTTGGCTAAGCCTTCTGATTCGTCTTTATGTCACATTCAGCGACTATAGGCTGGTTGAGGCTACTTTTCCAGTGTGGTCTGGACTCACTATTTTCTATACGAAAGTCCATTATTCCTCCCAGAATCCACACCAACTTCAGCCAAAAGTGGGAGCTAAACAAACCAAAACTTTTAGCCAAAGTAGAATTATTGCCTATAAAAGCTATTGGTGGATGGAATTACTCACATTAGTAGCTATCCAACTAAATGCAAACTATTCCACCACCCATAAGTTTCGGAATGCTAGGAATATTGATCAAAGGGAAGTTGCGTAAAACAAAAGTTTGGAAGATTCTTTGTTTCTAAGATATCTCTCGTTTACAACCCTTACAAGAAGGTGACAAATATAGAAGAATCCGAAGCTCATTGTTTCTTTTTAGGAGAAAAATCGATGCATTGATTTCCGTTTTGCTACTGCATACAAATGGGAATTAGCTTCCATTAGTACCCTTTGCAAACATTTTATTGAAGGTTAGCTGAAAGAGCACGTTAGCCGTTGGAATTATTAGATTGCATGACTCATCACCATGTGCATGATTCATAAGCCATTCAATGAACACTCACAGAATCAAAATCACCTCACAGTTCTGGATTAACGGGACTATGAGGATTTGCAAAAGCACAAAAGTAAATAGGAGTTATGGAAATCAGAGTTATAAAAGTAACTTTAAGCATTACTTTGAATTCCGTGTGTTTTGTTCAAATTGTAGCATTGTGCAAACACACAAAGTCAGATAACTTTCAACCATTTATGAATGTCGTTGCCTATTTACTAATGCACATTGCAAATACCTTAAGGAGGTATTTGTTTTAACACGCTTTAAAAGGTCCAAACTGCATAGCTTTATTGATTAGTCCGAGGTGGTTTTGTTTGCCAAAGCCAAACTTAATTTCAGACAATTTAAATCAATCGATATTATTTAGACGACCTGTTGGGAATGAGCCATTCGTGTTTATGTAAGACCTGCTATGGCCAATATGAATCTAATGGCATCACGTGTGCTACTGTGGAGTTTCAGTTATTATTCACCACTTGCCAGTATCAGATGCATGAATTATTAGTAAAAGTTTAGGAAATTGACCAAGCCTTGTCCTAGTTCCAAGGACAAGAAACTTGTTTCAGTAAACAAGAATAATTGTAAAAGTTTTAACCTTTTGAATTAATCAATTCAGTGTGTGTATTTATAGTGGCCCAGCTGGCGTGAGGGCACAAGCATTGGATGTCACTGGTGACCTGGTGGATGACTTTGTATTCGACTCTGGCACGGGACCGATTGCTAATCGAGTTCTGCACGTAAGGAATTGCCCCAGTCCGGGCGCCACATCTTCCCTTGCCATTGCTACAAAAATTCTGGACAAAATACGAACTCAGTTTCTCTCAACTTGAATTTTGGAGCGAAAATATGGGTTGCAATTCAAACTATGAGCATTAAACGGTACAAAATTAACTCTGGATAAATCTCTCTGTTGGGGGTTCAACCGTCAGAATAATTCATTTGATCAGAGAATATGATTTGTTGATATAAGCAAATATTTTCTTATTTGGAAGTTGCGGGGGTTGATGTGGGAAATGATTAATGAATTTAGGAAGTCCATTAATGGCTCATCCACATTTTATGCGCAGGTCCAAATGACAAAAGGGTTTTCCAGGTTTAAGCAAAGGAGCATAGCTGTCATATTTGCAAATGTCCGATGCAATGAGTTAAATTAGTTTTCTAAATCAGTTTTAGTTTTGAAATCGGATCCACTTTTGCCTTACCTAAAATGGAAGATTGAAATTAATGCTTAGAAACAGGTTCTCCCTTGAAATTAAATTATCCAAATAGGTAGGCTAAGGGCCTCTTAGAAACTGCTGTATAAAAGTAGCGTGGAAAAGACCAACGGTGTCGTAGTATGAAAACTAATTTTGTTTGGCTCCCAATTTACTTTGATCTATTCCAGAAGGCTTTCATGCATAGTTTCTCCTGGCTGCATCCGAGCAAATTAATTCCATGAAACGTGTAAGCTCCACATGCGAACAAAGTCCCGGGGTTAAGACCTTTTCCTTTGATATATGCAGCAAGAGATCTGTCTACAGAAATCATATCAAGTTTTCAAGACTTGCACCTAAAGGATTTAAAGGAGCGTTAAATTTATTCCTTTGTATTTACTTTATGTACATATCGAGACGAAATTAAAAACGCTAGAGTGGTCTTAGCTCCTTTCTATTTAAAACGCGCATCACATTTTTAAAAAAAATCGCCTGAATATGAAAATTGAAGAAAAGATTTTATAAGATCAAGCCATATCTCAACTTTCACTTTGTCGTGGAATTCAGCTTATGCGCCGCGCCTTATTATTTTGAACGTAAATTCTCATGTGTGCGATGAATTCCGAACATAGGCGCACGTAGGAGGATAATGGTTACGCAGTGTATGAGATACTGCCCACTGAAATTCATTCCAAGTAGAACAATGGGACGTGATTAGTTCAAAGGGAAGTTAATTAAAAATCAAAGCTCCCTCAAGTGGATTTGAAAAGACTGCAATAAAGCATATTTACTTTTATTTTTTTCAGTTTATTTCCTTTAAAAGCTTTTCCTCATAATCTCCATGTTGTAAAAGATTTATACACAAATTAAGGAAGCTCTATAAACGTATTTTACTTTTTGCATTTTTGGACATGGATTGAGTGATGGCGACTGTTAAAGGAGCGACCATCGGTCCGGTGATTTACGGAATCAAAACTCGTATTTCAAGTCCTTTATGAGGTGTGTATAAGGAGGGAAGGAAGTTGAAACTCTCTCATGCATTTTTGTCTAAATTCTTGCTCGCTGTGGAACGCTTATGCAGAATGTTATTTAAAAATTAGGCATGGAGTTGATTGATGTGTGACAGGATGTTGTAGCTTGGGAAATTTGGTTTTACAGCCTTTGAACTTTGTGAGTTGGTTAGAATTGTAGTATACAGAAAGGAGCAAGTGAGCAAGGAAATAACATGGTTGAATAAATTTATACTTTTTGACCCTATGGGAAGAAATAAAATTGACATTTAATCATTCGTTAAAGGGAAGAAGAGTGTGAAAAGGGGACCGGAGGCAAAGAAATCTGAAATTAAATTGGGAAATGATCAGATAGTCGATGATTTTGAGGTTGTTTGGCTACACGGATGGGAGGATGCGAAGGTTTGTGAATGCGCGCTTCTTACTTGCATTAAGGAGTCACAAGACGACACTCCTTTTGTGTAGGATGGAATCAATTGTTGCAGGGTAACACTTGGCTTTCAGATTAATAATTCAATGGAAACTCGTAATGTGGCTTTCATATCTCATATGTGAATCTACCCGCCCCCGAAAGTACCAGCGATAACTAAGGAGTCCAGCAGAAAAACAAAATGACCGTGAGGCACAAATTCAAATGCCTTTAATACTATCATCTTAATTTATTGCCATCATTCACACAAATAATATGCAGATTCGATACTCCCAAAACTCCAGTACCAAAACACCGACTTTTAGT
>VNWY01000098.1:0-87903 GCA_009869845.1 Pseudachorutes palmiensis | reverse complement strand
GCCGCTATCTCCATTCAGGAGGCAAAAAATTCCCCAAGACGGCCCTGCACCAAGAGTCACAACCCCACTCAACAAAAAAAAACCCTGGCCCCCGATGTCAAAAATTATTAAAATCCATGTTAGTGTGATGTAAAAATCAAAAATAAAACTTTGCAAAAAAAAGTGTTCGAAATGGGCGGAAAATGATTTCTGGAGTGTGAATTGCAATTAAAGTGATGAGGGGGTAACTTGACGGAGCGTGATCGCCACGCGGGAATTTTTTTATTCATTGGATTTCCCTCTAATTTTTAATTCTTTTTGTCTTTTTCTTCTTTTATTTTCATCAAAGTTAAACTCATTTTGTTCCAGCGTTTTTCTGTTAATTGATCGTTAATTAGTAGTTAATTATGGAAATGGAGTTCCCTGCGACTGTGCAGATTGTCACTTACGGCCATACAGTTGCCAGCATGACGGTTGCCAGAAAGACTATTCTCAAGGCTTCCAAGAATATAGTTCATGTGGAGAAGTATGGGGAAGAGGCTCATAAAATCTTGATTTCATCGGCTACTGTTGCTAGAAAACATTCGTTCCTGGTAATTTACAAATTCTTAGCACCTCAGTCATTGTCATTATCTTAATATATTTGAAGGTTTCGAATATTGGAAAGATTTTAACGACATTTATCGAAGAAGGGAAAATCACAATAGAGATGCGAGAACCATCGGTCTACGTCATGATTCGCGATGCCAATACTTCCAAATTGAAGACATTCCTTGCAGAAATTGGTGCACCAACATGGACTAATTTGGGATTGAAAAGGAAGGCAGATGTGAGACAATTATTTTTTGAAGGGCATTGCCATTGGAGTACTCAAATGGTATTTTATTAAGGGAACTCCGGTTGGTGGTGGAAAGTGTAATGGCGTTGCCAGTAGCATCTTCTCAAGGATCAGTGATATAATTGACACATATCACAATGAGACTGAGCGGACTTTTTCCAAGAGGCAGTGCATGGCACCGGAAAGCAAAAAGGTCACTCAGGGCTTTTAGTTTGTAAATAGACTGTTTTTAATTTGACTTTGGTTTTTATAATTTACAGATCTCAACGGTGTCTGCCTGTGCCACATTCAAACCAAAGACAAAAAGTACTATCAAAACACGCAAAGAGGTTTTGAGTTCTCATGGGGCGGATGAAACAATTCTTCAAGTCAAGTCAAGGGAAGAATACCCAAAGTCTCATGGTTTTTCTGCAGTCCTTCGTCAAATCCTAATCCAGAATATCGGTTTGAGGAAAATTGACAACCGTATGCTCCGTCTGTATCACTTGCAGACCTTGGACTTGTCAAACAATGAAATTACGTGTATTGCTCCGGTAAGAGATTTCTTTAGATTCCTTACCAAATGCACATTAATTGAATTAATCAAATGAAACACAGCTCGCTTCTCTGCAATCGAAGCTACAGAGCTTGTATCTAGACGGAAATCCATTGGAAAAGATTGCTGCAGATTTCTTCAACTCGCCTGCCTTTGATTCTCTCAGTTGCTTATCTCTAAACAACACCAAGGTACGTAAGAAAGTGGTTAACAGTTTGTATGTATTTTCTAGTGCTCCAACGATATTTTATTCTCAGTTGAAGGTAGTTCCCAGATCCATTCCGAAATTGAATCGTTTGGGAACATTACGGCTGGATGGGAATCAAATTCGAGCATTACCGTACAACATGTTCTTCGTCGACAGTATTTCGTAAGAATAATTTTAACATAGCCATCATTGTAATAACACTGCATTTGCAACAGCGTAAAAGACAATGAATTGACGCATCTTCCGATGACAATGGCTGTAATGAATCTGTCCCTTCTGGATATCAGCGGGAACAAGTTTAATTCAGACAAGCCAGATCTCATTACCAAAATTGGAAACGGAACGTTACCAACTCTCGCCGAACTTGCGGCTGATGTCATTGCAACGTACAATTGGAAGAAGTATGCGTTTTCGGTTAATTTCCCTTTTCGCTAATTGTAATCAATATTCCTTTGACTTGTTTATGTAGGATTATTTCCGGAAAATTGGACGAGCGTATCTGTCGTTCACCAGACTATGGAGTCGTTTATGACTTGGTTGAAGCTGCGAAGTTCTGTTTCAAGTGTCGCAAAATGTCATCTCGGTACACACTTCGCACTGTCTTGTTGCCTACCAGTCGCTTTCGAATTGATGTACTTCGGCGGGATGGCACCGGACTCCAGCCGCTGGTGTTAAAGGAAGCTACTTGTGAACGCTGTGAAGGTTTGGCTGCAGCTTTGTATTAATTACACCACTTTAGATTGCGTAATTGATAATTTATTTCATATTTTTTGGAAGTAAAGTTGTTCACTTTAACTGTTACCATCGTCGCGGCTGTTGATTCATCGTTTTAACGTTAAACCTTCAACAAAGTCTTTTAGTTTTATTCCGCCCACAAACTTAGAAGTATTTCTTGTTTAGTTCATAAGTCTTAGGTTCTTTTTTTATTTTGTAATTGCTGGGATTATGGATACGAACGAGACACGCTGTCCCGGTATTTGCGTGAAACTTCATGGAAATGGTGGTTATGTATCTTGCGAGAATAAGTTTAAACATTTGCGAAGTCTTTCAGTGCGAACAAGGTAGGAATTTTACATATAACCCTAGCAGGCAACTTCTAATTTTGTTTTTAATTTGAGGCTTACGTTCGAGGAACCACGGAATGTCGATCGACTCCGAGCTGAAGTTCCTGTTCCGGAATACGTCATTCCAAAACTTCCTGGCAAACTTTTCCCTAGGTTGCAGGAACGCCTCGTGGAGGAAAAGATCCCTCACATTCCTGAACTTGCGAAAGACTCGACCATGTATTACACTAGAGGAATACTTGGACATAAGGTAAGGGCCTTAAGTGCCATCAATTTCTAGCCATTTTGGAACCATTTGGATTCTCTCATTTTCAGATTATGAGAGAACAGCAATTGAGCTATGCAATTGACGATGAGTGGAACCAACGGAAAGTAGTAGACTCCAGATACGACCCTTTGCATGACCCATATCTGAGACATTACCTTGGGCGACCAGTCATCAAAGAGTATCTTCAGACACAAGGACTTTTGCGAGAAAATGACGAAGTTGTTTGCAATCTCAAGGACTTTAACGAATTCCGGAAATACGTGGGCACTGCACAGAACGAACTTGTGGCCAAGCTTTTGGCTAAACAAGTAAGAAGCCTAACAGCTGAAAAGTCAGTAGAATTACTTTTTATTTACGTTGATTTTTGTCAGTTTGAAGAGCGGCAGAAGCGTGAGCAGTACTTCAAGGATATGCAGGCCCTTGCATCAAAGAAAAGGGAAATAGTATCTTCAGACACAAGGACTTTTGCGAGAAAATGACGAAGTTGTTTGCAATCTCAAGGACTTTAACGAATTCCGGAAATACGTGGGCACTGCACAGAACGAACGTGTGGCCAAGCTTTTGGCTAAACAAGTAAGAACCCTATAGCTGAAAAGTCAGTAGAGTTACTTTTTATTTACGTTGATTTTTGTCAGTTTGAAGAGCGGCAGAAGCGTGAGCAGTACTTCAAGGATATGCAGGCCCTTGCATCAAAGAAAAGGGAAACCCTTGAGCAAGCAATCAAGGACGCAGTGGCTAGGAGAGATGCATATCTAGCTAACATGCGGAAAAGGCAAGTTCGAATTTAAAAAATACATTTATGACACTTTACATTTTGGAATTTCAGGATGCGGGATTTATTTGACCGTCAGCAGCAGCGGCGGTACCAGGCAAGCCTCGTGAAGGAGGAAGTAAAGATGCAGATGGAGAAATCCTTGTGTCGTACAAATATGCGCACTGTTGCCTACGACAAGGTCAAACTGCCAAACATTGAACAAAGGGCGAATCTCATGATCAATATCCTGAGGAAAGAACAAACTACCGAACTTCGACTCGTTATAGACAAACTCACCAAGAAGAAATACATGGACAAGATGGTAAAAACACTCTTACATTTGACTTGAATTTTGGTTAATTGTCTCTGTATTTTCAGAAACTCTATTACACCAAACAGAAGATTCGCCACGCCAAAGAGAATTTGGGATTATTGAGTAAAATCCAAAACACATTTGAAGAAGATCTCCGGAAGGCTGCAGAAGCTTATGAGCGGCGTATGCTTCGAAGATTTGAGAAACTTCGTAAGCCTTTAGTTTCCCTTTGTTTTTGAATTTTACTAACAATGTTGTCTAATGACTTGTGAAGCTGATGGAATGGCAAAGAAGAAGGCTGGAACGGGCTCGCATTAGAGCACTCATGCGAAAGTACTTTAATCTATGGCGAAGGAAAGTCTTGGAACGTCGAGCTCGACGCGAACTGGAATCTGATGGACATGGAAGTGTCTGGAATGTAGCTCAGACCATTGAAGATTGCAACAATGGCTTATGTGATAAGTCAAACAAGTCTGGTATGTCTAATTTACTGGAATTTAAGTTATTTAGACGACTATTCCTTCTTTTAATGCTTACGAATTTAATAGCTCTAATTCTTGCCGCTGCTCGGCTTGCAAGAAAAGAGGATGAAGAAAATGGTCCTGCTAGTAAGTCCAAAAAAGAAGTAATTTTGTTTAAAATGAGCTCACTTGCTAAATGCAGCGTTTGAATTCAAGGTACGGAGGACGATGTGAACTTAAGTTGAAGATTGGAAGTATTCGAGCTCCAATAAACGAAATTCCGAGGACATTTCTGAAGTCCTGGGCATAAATCCATACAACTATCTCCGTAATTGGGAATAGAATTATAATGATTGAAATTATTGAACTCTTTCCAGCCTAAAAGGTCAGTGCATTTATTTACCCCGCTGATTCGTTGGTTATATTTCTTGATAAATAACTCCTAAGGTTTGTAAAAAGGTTTACAAGTATTTGGCTAGTTTAATGTTAGTTAGCAGTTAATTTGGCGGCTTGTAGTGAATCGTTTAACAGTCTCTTAAGAACTTCAATGATTATATTGCGTTAGCTGAAATTAAAATCGTGTCAGTCTGCTGCTAGAAAAAGTTGATTTAGTTGCTCGTGTTTCCTGTAAAATCCCACGTGCTTCGTCTACTTGTCTGGTGACACTTTGCTCATGCGTTCTGTAACCAGTACCACTGGTGCTTGGATGAGGTTCAAGTTCTTCGTCTAGTGGTGCATACTCTACAATTTCTGTCTGTGATCGATCTGCTACTGAGCGAGCACCAGGGCCAGACATCATTGAGGATGCATCATCCCTCTCTGCCGCGGCAAAATCCACCATCATCTCGGTCATGGAACGGACATCAGTCATTGACTTCCGACTGCTCGTCACTGTACTCTCCCCAACGGACTTTTTCCTTCTGTACGCAATTGGCCCAGATGAAGACACTGTGGAGACTTCACTCACCGAATCCTCTCGGAAGTAACCTGGTTCTGTCGGGGGTGGAGCCAGAACACGAATAATAACGTCCCATTTCTCAGGCTCGAAGAGTTTTTCATAGCGAATGTCCCTTCGGATCCTTTCGTAGTCTTCTCGCACAGTCGCTTCCGTAAGGAGGCTCCTGAGAGTTGACTCTGTTGTGATGATCCTCCGCCATTTCTCACGGTCGTCGTCAGTCAAGACAGACGCTGTGTCGTCATCATACTCTTCGTCTTCTGTTGATGGCTGAACATAATCCCGTGGTGGTGACTCCAGTACTCGTAAAAGCACTTGCCATTTGGCATTCCAACTCTGGGTGTCATCTTGCTGTAGTTTCTGCATTGATCGGGTGACGCTGGTTGTTCGTTCAGTGTCCTCTCGGAGTGTCTCCGACCGTCTATTCAGCAGTTCATGCTCAATGGTCGAATAACGAGGACGGATGGGTGGTTCATCAACAGCAGACCAACCAATTGAGGATGCGACATCAGTTGTCTCCGAGCCTGGAATGGACAAAGCAACAATGAAAATGGAATCATTTCCATAAGTCCCAGAGGGCATTTGAACTCACCACGCTCCCAAGCCTCATCCTCAGGAACTCCATGGCTTTTAATCACCACGTCCCACTTCGGTTCATCCTTTTTGTAGAACTGGGTCACTTCCCGGATTCGTCGCTCTTCATCTTCTATCAGGCGGCGCTCCACAATCGTCTGTAATTAAACACACGCTCAGTGTGATCTCAATCCCATGATAATATTCCAGCACTTTCTATACCTGTAAGTAAACATCGTCTACCGTGTGGACAGACACTTCCGGTTTCCTTACTGCTATTGGCTGTGTGTATCTCGTTTCCCGATTCAAGTCTTCCCGGTCAACAACTGTCAACATATCCACGAATTCGGATGACTGGACACTTCGCTTAGGCTCTTGATGAGTCTGAGCCTATGGAAATAAAAATAGTTTAAAAACAACTTAAAGCTACAGTGGCCTTGGCACGGGTACCTTTGCAAGTACAATCGGCGGCGACCGTTTTCTAGGTGGCGGGTGCAAATCAGCTACGTGAGAACTCCTAGCCAATCCCGTTTCGACAGAAGTAATGGATCCTTCCGTTTCCGAGTATCGCATGTGTGTCTCTGGTTGTTTTGCAACGCGCATGTTCACCTCAAATTCTTGCTTTCTGACACGTGCCGGTGGGATCAAGGTTGTTTCTACTTGAGCATGAGTGTCAGAGTACTCTGACGAGACAGTGTCAGGTCGTTGTGGAGCATCTTCAATAGATGAAGGATAGTCAGATCCAAGAGTCTCTTCAATCGGAACCTCTGATGATGATTCAGAGGGTGGATGGACGCGTGGGATCTTCAAGTTTTGGAATGACTCGATCGACTGCTTTTCACTTTCGTCTTCATCAAACGCACTGAAAGTCACACGATCAGAAAATGACTTATAAATGACCCTGTGTTAAATGGAGTTTGAACAATTTACCTGAACGGTCGTTTGCGGTATACTTGTATATTCCTATGTCTCAAACAATAGTAAGAACAACCAAGTCCCAAGAGCATCAATCCAAGGAACAAAATTGCACAAATGATGAGAAGTACTTCAAACTCTCTGATTGGCTTTGGAAGTATTCCGGGAACAAGGAAAGGTGTTTGCTGTCTAAAAAGGGAAAGACATGGGTCATTAATTTCTGCCGATTTGCAACAATTGGCAGCACTTACAGTAGTGATGGAGGTGCTTCCACAATCGGAGGTGGATAGCGACATACGATAGTGATGACCTCATCGCCTTCCATTTCAAGTCCAGGATGGAAACGAACGATAATGTTGTTTGTAAATACCCGCTGTGGATCCTGTTTATGGAAAATAAAAATTGCAATAAAACTAGCTTTGGTTCAATCCTGGGTTATAAGAAGCGGTGATTGCATGCATGAGTCAAATTATAAATAAAATGCACACGGTAATTAAATAAGAGGGACCTTTCACAAGAGAATTTTTAGCTTCCTAGAAGAAAAAATAAGATTCCTGGATTTTTATCATGCTTGGACAACAATGGAGTTCCAGTTTTCCGACAATAAATTCATGCAACCTTTGAAACTTCATGGGGCTTAAGGTATAGCGAAATTTTAATTTGCAACAACACGAACATTTACAGCCTTCTGGTTCTCCACAACGAAGGTCAATTTCTTTCCCATTGGTTGCACTAGAGTAGCCAATAAAGGCAGGTAGGGCGACATCTTAAGTATACCCTGCAGTGCCCACTTTAAAGTCAAGCCATATTCGGTTTTTGAAAAGTGGACTTTTATGACTCTCGTTTCTCATGTCTAGTTTTTCCTTTCAGAATCCTTTTGTGTCTGTGCTTTGAGGGTATGAACATAATTGTTTTCAACTGCGGTCCAATATGGGACCCTTGTTGAACGATTGCGAAAGCGAGGAGGCGGAGACAATCATATACTGTTAGGTAGTGACCAAACTGACCACACGATTTCGCTTATATAGCTAGGTTTTCAACCGCAGCTTTTGATTGGGTGCGAGGAAGGTCAACGGATTTACTTTAGAGCAGGTCATGAATCCCAAAAAGCAACTGCCCACGCTCTCACGACAATGTCCTGAGCATTAGCACGTCAACTTCAGTAATTAACCTCAACTTCCATATTAGGCTGGTGGTGGACTACAATTCTTCAAATGGTGTTTTCATTTGAAGACACTTGATTGGCTATTAAACCTGCCTGCTTGGAATAATTTACATATTGGGAGATGATTTTATAACCTGCCGATGAAACCTCAATGCTAATTAATCGCATTGGAAAACGCTTTCGCAAACTCAACACGAACTCAGCACGTAAGGGATTGTTTGCAGTATATTTTAACAACCTCCTTGTTACTTGACCACACGCCATTGTTTCTAAACTGGCACATTCTTCCATCTCGAAGAGAACCGTGTAATTAAAATCCAATTAAAATGCGAAAATATTGCAAGTCATGGAGGAGCTTGGCGGGGTATTCAATTTCCCAAGTGCAAATAACGAACATCTTTTGTTAAATTCCTGGAGGCTGTTCGTACTGAACGAAAAAAAAAACTAACAAATGCAGGCACGCCATTTTCCTAGCTTTAAAAAACAGTGCATTGGCGCCGACATCAACGCAGAGAAAAAAATTAGTACAGTAATTAATTTTCGTGTAGGTGGAAATTGGCTTCATTGTTGTTAGACAAACAATGCGCCTGTGTGTCTCATTCTTCCTAGAAAGCTACCTCATTGTTGCGTTTAAGCTGGAACTCCCTTTTACTGAAGGCGACGTGAATAAACTTAACATATTAGGATCGCTCCAAGCGATTCTGATTGGCTGCTGATGAATAATAGAGGAAGTATTCTTTGTCATCTGTGTGGGCTGAGTAAAGAGGTAAAGGCCAGAGCACCTTTCGTCCACTTTAACTTCGAGCCAAGATCAAGTTTCCTAATATAGAAGTATGTGGAATACGGACGTTCTTATTTGGCCACATTCGCCACTTTGCCTCTGATTGTGTCAGCTAGAGATTATTCACTCGACGACGTCAATTTACATCAATTTATGACCAACAACTAACCAACGTCGACCTGTCATTGAATTCCTAACAGAGCTTCGATCCTACGTCCGAAGCACAATGCCTCATCCATATGAAGTCATTTATGGAGTGAATAGGAGTGAATGAAGTCATCATCTGCGCATGTCAGGGTGAATACCTGTCGTGTCCCGCATCCCTTGAGGGGTAGTTCCATCGTCACCACTGGTTTTCCAGTCCCTTGAGCAAAACAAGCGCTGCTACGGTCAAAATCCGAGTACGCGATTCCAAAGAAAGGCTGCTGGAAACTCAAATGGATCTTCATCGAGCCATCGGCGCAGTTGAGACTCGCTGAGGTCCGGTTGAGTTTGATTTGTGGCGCAAGCGTGTCCAGATCGGTCACTTTTCCAGCTAAGGTGGCCGTAGCTGGAAGTCCATCCTTCTGTGGTGGATACTCAATGTCGTTCCCTTGAGGCTCATAGTTGGATTGTGCGCCGACGCAGATGAGCCCAGCCAAGGGAATGAGGAAGAGCAATCTGTAGAATCAAAATAAGATCATTTTACCGGCATTCTGATGACAATGTAATTTGTTCCTTGGTTGAAAATGGTAATGAGGATGCGTGTTGAGAGGTTAAAGCGCAAGCGCCTGGTCCCACACAATGCGAGACTTTATTAGATTTATGTTCTCAGGGAACTCCAATTCGCTCCCATCATCATCAGTCAAAGCATTCTAAACTTCCGCATTTGTAATTGCAAATTGCATATTTTCATGGTCAGCAACTGCGGCCATTTTAATGCCGAGGCTGCCAAGATTATTTGCGTAGGATGCTCTTCAGTCCCCTTGCGAGAACTCAAGTCAAGATCCCAATTAATTCCTTTCATAACCACAAGTGCCACAACGTCCTCGTTACGTTAAAAAACAAAAACAACTGGCACTGACGAGAGGGAAATTTAAATAAAATCTCCATTAACGAGGCTCAAGAGGTTTTCAGAAGAGACAATAAAAATGGCAAAAGAAATTGTCGACTTGGCAGCGATTATTCGGAAGCGCCTGGTGAATGATTCATTGGGAATTTGCAACGGGGCAACAGGTTCAAAGAAATCAACGACTGACGGTGATATGACAAAAGGCAAAGGAGTGGTGATGAAATCAAAACTTCCAGGTGCAAGTGGAGTCACGGGTCAGTCGCCGTGCATCAACAATGGCTTCATTAAAACCGGATTTCAGGGTATAAATCCAAGTTTCATTCCATTTTTATTTGATCGCGGCGACATTTTATTACACTTGGAATCCACACAAGTCCCTGCTTTGTCCCGACATCAAAAATTCCGACAGAAATTCCGACAACTAGGTTTTATGTCCCACACATGTCCAAATCTTTACATTAATCAGAAATCTCTGATTCTAATCACTTCAATTCAATCCAAAACGAATGGTTTTGTCTAATTCAGAGATCGTCTTTAGATCTTTTAATTAACAACCATTGTGCAAGTACAATTCGGCTGAAATTCTTTACTGTTGACTTGGTATGAAGAGACCAAGTCATGGCTGCCAGGCTGCCATCCTGTATCCTTGGAAGTTAAATTACAACATCCTTCAAGAATTTCTGATTAGGCAAATGCTCTTAAGGCTCGATGGGCGTCGTCAATGGCACTCACCTGAAACTAAAGGATCAAGAATAGGAACCGCCGTTTTAATGACAGACTACCAACAACCCACGCATCCAGCCGAAACAAAGGATAAACAAAGCTTCATATACTCGGAGATTCTAATCATAAATGTACCAGGTAAATCGTAATTAACATCGAAAATATAGAAAAATCAGTTTCCCAATTTCTCTTTTTTATGCCGATAGGGGCTTAGCATATTCGTAAATGATGAATTAGTATTTATAACCGTTTTTAGAATTTCCTTATTTTGTATCTTCCCGCCCACTCCCTTTTACATTCGTGAGTGTGTGCCCTTCGAGGGAAGTTTGAAATTCACCGTCCATTTCATCCGCCCATAACTCAAGGCCATACATTCAAAGATGCACCTTTCAGACTTCCAAGAGCAAAAAAATTAATCTCAGATCAATTCACAATTACCGTAATTCACATAATTCATCTTTTCAATCTCCAGAAATCCAGTCATGCTCCGAGTTGAATTAATAATGCACCAGACACAACAATAACAACAATGGTAAAAAAAACTTTCCAAAATGATGAGTGCAATGACACAGGCTGTACAAGTGAATCCTCAGTTTAACTCCCTTGTCTCTTTAAACGTAAAAAGTCAAATGCAAATCATCACTGAAAAAGAAGCATTGTAGCATGAAAACGATGGAAAATGAAAGCAAACTGTAAATGGAGGAAGGAGAGGAAATTCAAATTCATCCAATAAAACCATTGGGTCGTTTGTCATTTAGTCGTAAGCTAACTGTACTTCAGCACGCAGGCTAAACGATGTCGACGGTAATGAAAAAGCTTAACTACATTTTACAGAAATCCTTCCTTTCATCAGACAATTCGTCACAAGAAATTAAACCGTTTGCTTCCTTTTTTATACTCCATTTTCAATTCACAAAACACCAAAATATAACAATGGGAGTCAACAAATTGGCAGAATGGAAGACATACATTTGTTATTGTAAGATTTTTAGCGAAAGAATGGAACTTTACGCAATATGGAAAACTGAGATTCAATTGGGGGCTTTGGGTACAAACAGTTCAGACATTTCAACATTCGCATGAAACAAATGCGATGAATTTCAGGTTGCCTTTGTGGCAATCACATTGTGGTCTCTGACCAATAATTGGAACCTTCGCATTTTCTCCGCAATTTAGAGATTCAAAAAGATGAAAAAGATAATTTCGCAAAAAAAAAATCATTTTTTGGCAGAAAAATTGATGACTTGCGTCAAAAATCCCAACTCATCTGGACCCTTGGGAAAATGTCGCTTTTGTAATAATTTATCACCCAAAATGTTTCCGTGACTCATTTCGTCCATTTGAATGAATAATTATTCACAAAGCTTCAAAGTATAAAGGAAGGGACGCCTTGAAGATTGCAATTTAAACGTCAAGGAAATGATCACGAGCCTCAATCATCTGCCACTGCCGCTGTTGTTGGTTAAAAGTTTTTAAATTCTGCAGCCATTATGCAAAAAATCCGTGCATACACTTTCTTAAATGATAGTGGAAGTGACAGCCATAATTCCTAATGGCATTGCCTTCCATTGCAGCCATAAGAAGAAAAAAGATGCACGATTCCAGCCTCCCGAGTGGATGATGACCTTTTAAAAGTACAATGTGCTTGCCATATATTTTTTATTCCCTACGACATGCAATCACCTGCTCAACTCACCTGCCTTACAAAGAAAGTGAAAGTTATAGAGATAAAAAACAATTAAATGGGAAATGAATAGCGTCATAGGGTTGAATGGCAAAGGGGCAAAACACAATATTACGCACAAGTGCATGTAACACTGCACTAAAATGTTGTTAGTCCATTTAAGCCCACGCACCTGTCGTCATTTTTTGCCATCCTATTCCTAATTATTGCAAAATCATCATTCCATCTCTTCCTAATGGTAGTCCATTGTAAATCTGATTGTTGAAAACCCAAAGAAGAAGGATTTAAGATAGGATTTCAGGATTTAGTTACACCCTACCGATTTCTTCCAAAAGGAGTGCAAAGTTAACTGGATTTGTTGAATCCTGTAACTTTACGGCTATGTTTTAATCTAATAACACAGTCTCTCGTAAACTTCACATTTACCGTCCTGCTTCATTTATCGTTAACTCGAGTTACGTGCTTGTCTTACTGCTCTAATCTTGGTTTATTTCCGGTTTAAAGTCGAAAAGGAAGGATATCACAAGTCGTCATTGTTCATTTTTTTTACCTTATAATACATCAAGTCAACAGTAAAACAAATGTCTTTTGCACATGAGCGTAAAGGGAGTCTTTTGTTACATCCAGAATGACGAAATCACGAAAATTGAGAAAGGACGGGCTCAAGGCTCTTCATTTTCAAAGACTTTTAGAGCTATATGAAGCTCGAATTTGATTGAAATCGAGAAAAATTAAAAAAAATAACTGAATTTAATGGAAAGAAGTTGGAAAACTTACCCTTTGATCCTATCCATAGCCAATTGGGGCAAGCTAAGAAATCTCTTTCCTCTTGAAGGTAGTTTGCTCCACCGCTGATTAAACTTGATTGGCTCACATTGTCACAGGTATTTGGGAATGTATGAGGATGACGAATTGTTGTCCAGAAGATCGATGACTCGTCACCGTTGACTCCTCGCGGAGGACTGGTCTTTCTACTTGGTAAATACGGCCTTCCAAAGAACCTCAAGAGTAGTGACTAACTAACTGGATTGGACTATGCAACTTGTTGTCGTAACGTAAACCCCCAAGAATTCATTTTTCAGAGGGGATGAATTTCTGAGCTAACGCTTTTACCCCCTTCCTCACCTGCATGAGTTGATGAGGATTAATGGGGAAGGCCTGAAGGAAGGAATCATGATTACGTTGAAGGGTATTTTGTTGTCACTAACCCAGAAAGGGGATAGCCCCTTTATCATCACACAGGTGTGACTGCGTAATCTTGCGTAAGAACCGAGGGGGTTGCAATTACTCTTTTTTAACACTGACATGCTGATTAGATTTAATGACTTTGCTATTTTTACCCTTTGTTTCTCAAAAGCCGAATTCATTCTCCGGAAAGGAAGGAGGGTGTTTCCGGTGCCCTACATTTAACCGATAAAACGTTTCTACAGAGTCCATTTCCGCTAACTTTCCCTTCTTTGCGCGCCTTGCTAAAAGGCAAGCGCCCACCCACGTTCTATCGCCAAGGACTTTTAGTGCAAAATCATGGCTGAAGGTTCGAGTTAATTTTATCCCGGATTTTGAAAATAGAATTAATGGTGACTGGATAATCGGCCTAGCCTTCAGTGGTGTAATCATAATCATATCAATTTCTCTGATTGTTATTTGAGTAGGGAGTCGTCGCAAATGAAGCTGGTTTGTTCTCTTTAGCTATTGTTACATGCGGTGACATGGAATTGTCATCCTTCATTTTTTCAGTTTGTGACGTGGAACGAATGTCTCCACTTGGGGAATTCAAATTATCCAGAAATACGCCGCTGAGAGGAACATTGTTGTTATACCAGAGTCCCTGTGGAGATAATTGGAATTCGTCCTTGAGTTAGAATCAATGTTTATACGCTATAATTAGTCTTTGTACAATATTTGTTTCAAAGTATAACACATTATTTGTAACATTATTAATCGTCTCTGTAGTTCCTTTGTCTGGGAACAGGACGTCGTGGTTGTTGAGCTGATGGCAGTCTTACAATTTGCCTTTGTCGTGGTCTCCCGGAGTTGAATATTCTGAATGGGCGTTGATAAGGCCGTGATTTGGAATGTGTCTCCTTCCTCCCTTGATTTATGTACGTATGAGCAAAGATGTTTTCGGCTTTTAGGATTTCTGGAGGGTCGACGACTTTAGGGAGCAGAAGGTGGCGAAGTTGTTGTGGCAAAATATTCCTAATAACAAATCCATTGTCGGTCAAAGGCTCGACAAAATTCGCTTGAGAGATTGGGATTGATGGGGTCGGTGGTGCTGAGGTATTAAGCACAATTCGGAGCCTATTTGGATTCGGCTCTGTGGCTGGTTTCCTTGGGACGTTACTGTTGGGCTGGAAGAACGCAAAAGTGTTGGGTGACGAATCTTTGGATGGCCTCCGTCTATCTTCATTGGGCTGGAAGAAATTAAAAGTGTTGGCTGATGAATCTTTGGATGGCCTCCGTGTATCTTCACTGGGCTGGAAGAATTCAAAAGTGTTGGCTGACGAATCTTTGGATGGCCTCCGTCTATCTTCATTGGGCTGGAAGAAATCAAACGTTGCTGGTGCCTTGGAGGAAGAAAGCAGTGGGGCCCGGGATGGGGAAACCTCTCGGAATTTTGGCACCGGGGCAATTTTACTAAGCTTGTCCCTTACTGGTTCCCCAAATTCCAGCTCGGTTGATTTCTGTATAGTTTCTAGTGAGCTTCCACGCTGTAAGAGCGGACGTAGAAGTTCTTCGAGAGATTGTGAGGTAGGATTTCCCCCTGAACCAAGCACTTCTGATTCAGACTCACTTACTGGCTGGATTTGAACTTGGGGCTGAAATTGTTTAACTAGAGGAGCTTGTGGTTGGGAGGTCGTACGAGCTTGTTGTAGCCGTTGAGCTGGGACGGGCCGAGTTTGCCGCTGTGGTTGTTGTTTAACAACAGGACGAGCTTGGCGCTGCGGTTGTTGTTGAACAACTGGGCGAGCTTGGGGCTGCGGTTGTTGTTGAACAACTGGGCGAGCTTGGCGCTGCGGCTGTTGCTGCATAACTGGGCGAGCTTGTCTCTGCGGTTCTTTTGGTGTTGAAAAGGCTGGCAGAACTTCTTCTTCCTGTTCATCTTGAGGTTGCTGAGGTTGACTTGCTCGTAATGGCTGCTGCTTCACTTGTGGTTGTTGCGCAGGAGGTGAGCTGACCGGAATAGGAGCAGGTGGTAAGCTATAAGTCACGGCACGGATTGGCTCAACTGGGCCAGTCGCTGGAAGTGCTCCGTGTTGCAAAAACTGCTTCTGTAAAGCCACAACTCTTGGGTTTGCCTTAGACAGAATTGTTGCACGAGGTAGGAAAATTGCAACTCCATCGAAATCACTTTCTGATTCCGGCGTTTGGGTTTGAGGGTTTACTCGCGCTACAGCTATTTTGTTCCCTTGAGCTGGAGCTGACGTTTGTTGTGGAGCTGGGGTGTATGGTCGTTGTGGTGCTGGAGCGTATGCTTGCTGTGGTGCTGGAGCATAAACCTGTGGTGGTGCTGGAGTGTATGCTTGCTGTGGTGCTGGAGCATACGCCTGTGATGGCACTGGAGCGTATGCTTGCTGTGGTGCTGGAGCGTATGCCTGTTGTGGTGCTGGAGCGTATGCTTGCTGTGGTGCTGGAGCGTATGCCTGTTGTGCTGCTGGAGCGTATGCTTGCTGTGGTGCTGGAGCATACGCCTGTGTTGGCGCTGGAGTGTATGCTTGTTGTGGCGCCGGGGCGTATACTTGTGCTGGAGCCGGTGCTTGTTGCAATGGTGGAGCAAAAGGTTGGCGTGGCGCAGGAACAAACGAATGAATTAGGGCTGGTGATTGCTGTGGCGCCGGAAACGATTGTTGCGGTGCTGGAGGGTATGCTGGTGATGGAGTGTATTGCTGTGGTGGTGGGGATGCCGAATTTAATTGAGGAGAGTGATTTGGTAATGGGGGATAAGCCAGTCTTGGCCCAGGCTGAAACACCATGAACGGAGCTCGGCCACTTGCTGGAGCAATATCATCTTCTCGTTCTGGAGCTGGTCTTGAGACGGGTGTAAATCTATAAACCGGTGACTGGCTTGGCGGAGGTGCAAAAGATTGTTGCGGCCTGTTCTTTTTCAAAAGTGAAAATGCAGGATCCTCAAATCCCTTATCATTTGAGGGAAAGTTTGGCCTAGAAGTGCGTGGTGGCGAATAATTAAGTTTTGGCCGAGTGGCAAAAGTGCTGGACCCTCTGCTCCTTGATTTTGCAGCGATTGGTCTGATCGTAGTTGGGTAGGGTTCGTAGTTCGGTTGTTCTCCCGGAAGCTCGTTTGACTCATCCTCGTCAGGAATATCATCAGGCGTAGATTCAGCCACTGGCGGTAAGTATGTACGAGGAGGTGGTGCTGGAGCCCGTGGCCTGGACACACGCGGTGGCTGAGTTGGTTTCGGCGGTAAGTACGTATTCCGAGGCTTCTCCTCTGGCCTTGCGTTAACGGTTTGAGGCTCCCTGTCCCCTTCTGCATCAATAAACGATTCTTCTTCTTCTGGCGGTTTGGGCGTGGAGCCAATATTCTTCCGTCCTGGTCTTCTATTGACAATGAATCCACTGGCGTCATATTTGTCCTCATAAGCTTCAGATGTTGACTTGTGATGACTAGATTTTGTTTTTGTTTTTGAATTCGCATGTACTTGCAACCTTCCGGTTGATTGCAGTACTCCAAACGACTGTTTTGAATCCGGAAGTCTGATGCTGAGTGCAGGGAGGAGTTGCTGCGGAAAGTTCATTCGATTTAGTCTCACGTCGTCATTCAATTTCACCATCTTCTTTAAGTTTTTCATTTTCTGTGGCATGCTGACATTAGGGTCATCCCATTGCAGTTGTTCGTTCAAGCTGTAAAGAGACGTCGTAGTGTCACAGTTGTAGTCGTGCCACCAGACACATACGAAATCCTTCTGGCTAAACAGCGTTCCATTAGGACAGAGGAATGAATACTGGCGCACTCTTTTCTTCATGTTCAAACAAACATGGAAAGCTTGGCACCTGAAATTCAATCAAATTCTACCTGATTGCTACACATTCAAATAGACAATCGTCTTTACCTCGCTTGTGGATCTCCATAATAGCCAGACATACTGGGACAACGGAAATTCGTTTTTGGCACCGTTGCATAAATCGGGTAGTCAACTCCCTCAACTCCTGGGATCGTATCTCCGAAAATGCAGTTCATCGCCGAAGTGCAAGGACTGCCATCTGTAGTTAAAAAACTTAAACTTAAAAAACTAAAAAAAAAGTCTACTCTACTACTAGTAAATCAATTGGTAAATTAGAATTGTAAGGCTACAACGTTACCTGGATTTAGTTCGAATCCAGGGCTGTCATGAACTCCAGTTGGAAACTTATCAGGGTCAATCCCTTGTGATTCAATTTCCTGTTCAGTCTCTAGACCAATAGGAGGAGGCTTTGTTGGAAGCTCCGCCTCTCTTTCAGGTAATGTGCCTTCAGGGCTCTCGGCGAGTTCCTTCTCTAAATCCTGGTCTGGTGTAAATTCTGCAACCGGAGGTAGAGTCGTAGTCCCCGGTTTTGGATAAGTGTAGCCTTTCTTTGGCGGTAAATAAGATGGCGCCACACTCGCTGCCGATGTCTTCAAATCATGAACATAAAGTGGAAAGTATGCTCCGTTTGCACCTGGGATTTTCATAAAGACAATTCGTCTTCCCTTCTTTTTATCTGCAAATTTTAAAACTTTTTAAATGACAAAACAATTTTTAAACTTTTCTTACCATCAGCAGCCAAGGTTAAACATAAGCAACAAATAAAAACTGCCGTGTACCGACAAACCCGCATTTTCGTTGAACTACTTTTTCCTACACTTACACTTAGAAATTTAAATCGCTGACTCCTAGCCGGAGCGCATTGCCTAAATCGCGATGTTTACTTATCTAATGCTCCAAGTCGACTGATTGTTTTTTCTTACTTTGATTTCAGTTTCGTGATGAAGTTATTTCCTTGAAGTTCCGATTGGTTATAATTTCATTTTCACTTTTGGGTGACCCTTGTCGTTATAGGAAAACGTGAAGATGAGCCGGAAGCAAGGTGAAAATGACATAGCCATGAGCCTTACATGTAATCTTAAGTTTATATAATCCAAACCCATTTCCAATTATTCTGCATAAGAATTAGGGAAAGTGTCTTCTTCGTGGGCAGTTTTCGACTGTTGTTTTCTGCGCAATTATTCATTAACTCCCCACATTGTAGGTGTGTGTAAACAAGTTTTTGCGATAAAATTTTAGTCTTTTCAGACAAAGGTAATTATGCACTTGCAATTAATGTATCGAGTGTTATAATGTGAATATGTTATTCCAAAATTCTTCTTTCAGATTCACACTGCTGCGTGTTTCCCCAATTTGGAAGAAATTAAGGAGACAAAGGGGATGCTTAGAGCGACAATTGGACAATTAGGAAAAGCATGGCTGAATTAAATTCAAATTACCACCAGTCAATGGGTGCTCATCACAACTACTAAAAGCCTCCGTCAGAATGAAGATGATCGACGACATTTAACGCATCTTCCGTCATTTGAGCGCAATTAATATTAACACCACGTAGCAATTTTCATCAACAGAAATTACAGTGATGTAAATCGACATTACTCCCACCATTTCCGTCCAACATGTCGTTGACCCAGTATAAACGCAGCTATACTTCAGAACGGTGTACGCCACTAATAGTGTACATGCATCCGTTACAACAGAAAAATCTTATGACCTTTGACACTTTCGATTAAAGTGCTTCGCGTCACGAGCAGAAATCGAGTGATCATGACCAATAACTCAAAGGAGTTAATCAAGCAATTCATTTGAGCATTTCAATTGGAGAAACTTGATGAAAAGGATCAATTAGTGAACTTGATCCACTTTATCTTTCAATCTGTTGCATTTGTATAACTTTGCGTACAAGAGAAATTCGCATTTTGGCACTATGCACAAGGATAGAAGCATTTTTTTGCATTAGTGCATAAAGTTTTGGCACCTCAGAGCTTCAGAAAGATAAAGGCAACACTAGTTTGTAATCTCTGAAGGTCACTTTCGTATATAAAAAGTTGAGTCATGATTCAACCCATATGAAAATACAAATAACAAACGCGTAGTGCCAAAATCGATTCTGCCACACGGAGCTGAAGGCTATAGAGACAAGTTTAGTCTGGTTTTATTTTTACTTTCAATTGTGTTTGTGGGTGGATTCGTGACACACTTTCATTCAAAAGTGAAGGTATTCTCCAAAACAATGGCTGACATCGTCACAATTTCAAAATTTGTTCAAATCCCGGTGCCAGGAGGTGAAAAAGACAAAATCTCGATCAAGAATTTTGTCGAATCGAATTCACTCTCGTTCAAAGTCGGAGAAGGGTTTTACCAGTTATCAAAACCGGAGGTGATTCAATTGAACAAGACCATTTTGGTCCAGCGACTTTCTGCACCGGATAATCTTATCATTGGGACTGCTACTGTTCGAAGCGTCCTTAAAATTGACGAGAAGAAAGTGAAGAAGACGGGGAAATTCATGGTGGATGCGGAGATCTTGAAAGAATTTAGAATCTTCGTGCAGTCAACTAGCTACAACCGGAATTTGATTGGGGGTACCACATTTCTGTATCGTAAGCCTGCTGATGGTGGTGCTCCTGGGCCTCGGGTAGGGACAAAAGTTCCGGCCACTTCTACTGTAGTTGATGCTGACGATGGACCAGTGGCGCCAAAGCGGAAACGTGGGGGACCAGCTGCAGCTACAGCAGTGCCATCTTCTACCTCTGGATCTGCGCCTCCAGGTATTTAAAAACATTTCTGAATTTTTAAAGAGTTAATTTTGGCTTGATATAGGAACTGGACCTACTGCAATTTCAGACAAGGTTGAGATTGTGATTTCATTTGACACAACAGGGTCAATGTACCCTTGCCTGTCTACAGTGAGGAGCGTCGTACGTGATACCCTGGGTACATTGACAAGTCGCATTCCATCGATCCGAATTGGGATTCTGGCACACGGAGATTACTGTGATTTAGGCTCAACCTATCTCACGAAGGCTGCTAATGATTACAAATTATGCGGTGCTGGAGATGTGGCTCTGCTAAGCGACTTTGTCACCAACGTCTCAGCAACTGGCGGTGGGGATTTCCCAGAATGCTACGAACTAGTGCTGCATGAAGTCAGGACGAAATTCGACTGGACACCCGGAGCAAATAAATCCTTGATTATGATTGGTGATGCACCACCACACTCACCGGATGATAATCCTCGTCGTTTGGATTGGAGAGTAGAGGCGACTGCGCTAAAAGACAAGGGCATCCGAGTATACGCCGTACAGGCCCTTGACTATAGGGATTCCGACATGTTCTACCGAGAAGTGGCCCAAATCACACTCGGATTTCATCTCCACTTGTACCAGTTTTCGTCCATAACTGATTTCCTCGTGGCCGTTTGCTACCGAGAAGGGGATAACAGTCAAAGCACAAATAACTTGACCACATTTGAAGAAGAAGTGACGTCAAGTGGACGGATGGTCACCAATTTGCGCAAGTTATTTGATCAGTTACAAGGCCGTGCTGCAAGCATCCCAGTGCCGGTTGTCAGCAGCACATCAAGCGGCGAACTCGTTCCAGTGAGTCCAAGTCGGTTCCAAGTTTTAGAAGTAGACAGAGCAACCCCGATCAAACAGTTTGCAGAGAGACGAGGCCTTATTTTTAAAGTTGGCCGTGGATTTTATGAATTCACAAAGGCTGAAAGCATTTCTGATAAGAAGGAAGTCGTCCTTATGGACAAGACAACGGAAGATTTTTACACAGGTTGGAAAGCAGCTCGAGACCTAGCTGGAATTGAACCTGGAAATTCAAAGAAGCAAAAGCCAAAGGGTTCTGACAAGTACATTGTCTTTGTTCAGAGCACAAGTTACAATCGGAAACTTATCAAGGGGCAGCGATTTCTCTACGAAGTTGATGAAGATTGTTGAAACCAGTTGCACAATGTAAACTTCTTAACAGTTACTGCATTTTAATTACGCAAGTGCAAGTGCAAGCTTAGGCTTCTCTAATTAGAAATTGTCACCACGTTACGCACCCAGTAATAAAGCCTCTGCTTGATTAAAATTGCTGTCATTCTTGTTTAGCTTTCCTTTCATCGGCTCGATTTCTAAGATGATGGTTACAATCTCAGAAACTGAAAACCAAAGGTCATTAGTCCAAACTATAAATGACTCTTTATAAGATCATTCACCGATAATAAACTGGTTAGTGTTGCAGGTGAACTTGCATAACAAATCAATTTAAATTAACTAATGAGACACTCGCTGTCAGTGGCTGTCAATTCACTTTTTATTAAGATTTTATTAATAATTTTAAAATTATTTATCAATGAGACTTTCTTTCAAACTAACTTTTCCACTGAACGAAGCCATTTTCTGGAGCTCTTCTAAATGCACCAAAAATTCACAATGAGATCCAATGACTAATCTGAGGAGAAAATCTTTTAGTAATCGCTAAATATATGCTTTTTCAATTGAGCATTTTTAACCTACACAAAGGGAAAGGTAGAATGAATTTAGACTTTTCGGTCTGACCGCTTGGTCAGCATTTCTATTGCTACGGCAACATTCATTACCCTTCAAATAAATAATATTTTCTTAAATAAAAACAGGTAATAAAAACACGCTGGTCAGTTCGGTGGAGTCAAGCTTCCTTCATCGTGTCTAATTACTTTTCTAAACCAGTTCCAATTTCTCAAGTTTTTGTGGAAATTGTTAAAAGAGCTTGCCTTGATTTTTTGGGCGTCGTGTAGCTGGAGAATCTGAGGAGAATGAGTATCCAGATTTCACCGAAATCGTTGGCAGCGGTTGTGGAATGTCCGATCTGCCAGGAAGTCCCGATTGGCGTCCCAATTTGACTCTGCACCACTGGTCACTCAACCTGTGACCCCTGTAGGAAAAAGATGACCAAATGTGGCACGTGCAGGAAGCCGTTTACAATTGGTCGGAATTATACCCATGAAAAATTGATCAAAGCAAGCAAAGTAAGCTGCAAAAACAAGGAATACGGATGTCCGGAAATGCTTAAACCAGCGGATATGCCTGCTCATTGTGAAGATTGCAATTTCCGGTATAAAGTTCCAAACCCGTAACGTGTTAAATCTATTTTATTTTCCAAAATATTTGCGTTAACATTCCAGCCCAATCGATTGTAAGTACTGCAAATCAAATCCAAGTCCAGTGGATGTGAAAAACTTTGCAAATCAACTCTGCGATAAACATGGCCTTATCCCAGTTATCCCTGAGGGTGACGTTGTGGAATTTGTGGATTCCAGCTCAAAGGAAAAACTGAAAGGCAAGTGTCAAAAAAGTAACTTCATTAAAATATTTGAACTTTGAAGTTATATTAGTCTGGTTTGCATTTAATAGAGTTTTCCATGACGGAATCTAGGAAAATCACCTCCAAAATCCATACGTTCGATGACAATTCGTTTCTCACGCATAAAGATTTTTGTGGCAACTTAAGATGCTGGTTTGTGGCTATCATTGGCACCAGACAACAGGCCCAAAGATACATGGCGAGAGTCACCATTTCGTCACTGAATTCCAATGTAATATTTACTACCATTTGATCTACACAAAGTAGGTTTCTAATTATATTTGTTTTCAGGATAAAAGCGGGAAGGTCAGTTCAAGGTTGGGGTTCACAGCATGCAGGATACGCCGGAGGAGGCACTTGAAAGCTTGTGTGGTGCGGTACTTCCGAATAGTGCGCTGATTGAATTGGGCAGCTTTGATCCATATTCGAAGAAAGTAGAATGGAAAGTGCGGGTAAAAATTGCCAAAATTCCTGACGAACAGAATACGGAGGAAGAAAAGAAGAGTGAAGAAAACAGGAACTTGGAAATGGGCGATGGGGACCCCAGTCCCGTCAGAGTCTTGGGTACTGGGAAGGAAGCTGCAACTGATACTAAATAGGATCAACCAATGTTTGCAGTATTTGAAGTTCTGGGCTTCAAAATACTTTTAATTAATAATTCTAAAACTTTCAACCCGCTTGATTTGTGTATTAAAACATAAGTTTATGAATAGTCGAATTGAAGTTCACAAAGTATTAATTATAGTTACTAATTCCTCCAATTTAGATGCTCTTAAGTTCTGTGAAAGAAGTGGACAGTCCATCAAAATAAAAGAAAAACTGTTTCGAAGTGTACTACAAAATGAATTAATTGGATTTCAGGAAAATTTGGAACTGGTGACCAAGAAAATAAGACCGTTGAAGAACCGTTACCTTAATCCACCTAGCAATGCCGTTGTACTTATGAACGAAAAGAAATTTCTATGGAAAACTAAAACATTCCCTTAAAAAATAAAGGGGTTAAAGGCCCCTTACGCAACGGGCTACCTAACCCTAAACCATAATCTTGACCCGTGTGTCCTGGTACTTTTGTACAAATTGCAGACGACCAATTATAACTATGAGGAGCTCATCTTTAAATCTTTTTATTCAAACACCAAATAAATGTAAAGCTTATAGTTCGTTTTTAACGGTAAGACACACACTATGTTTAATAAAACTTAGTATAATATAACTTTGTTACAGTAGTCTATATGCTGCGTAAATTATCTTCAGTTACTATTTTGTTGAGAGTATTCCATCAATGGTGTAGTCTACAATATTTCTGTTGTATTCGCACATGGTTTCTTTCACAATGTGCAAAATCTCAGTTGATCCAAAGGATGCTTTGAGCGTGATTGGTCGCATATACTTTAACCGAGACTTAAGTATACGTCGTTCGACGCAGTCGTGGTATCCAACATATGCATTCATATCATGCAAGATAGATACTGCCAGTTCATGAATTATGATTGGAATAGGTTTAAGAACACAAGTGACAACGAACTTTCCCAGGGTAGATACCACAGCCAGCAAAATTACTAACGCAAGGGGCATGATTGAAAAACATCGAACACAAAATACATCGAGTCCCACAATGACGACAAAAAGGAAAACAAATAAGGAAAACATGTTTGTGCTAATAAAGTCGCTGCCAAAGTTGAACAGTACTTGGAACTGAAAATAATCTACAAGGTGACGTGTGCAGAGAATTTTTGAACCAGACAAATCTGCATGAATTTGTCGACCCCGTTTGCACCCCAACATTCCTACAGTGACAAGGATCAAACCATTAAATACAGCCAGACGACTGAAGGAAATGACACAACCAAAGGTCATTACAAGGCTAACCACTTTTCCCACAAAGTAGCTCCATGTCTGTTCCCAGATGGTTGGAAACAGAATTCTGAATGCGTACTTGAACGGTTCGAGCGACGTCATTACAAACAGAGACGCAGCACCATAAGGCATCACAAATAAGTAAGCAGTCAGGATCTTCAGTCCCAGCGTTATCCATTTGTCACTCGTGACTGGTGTCCCTGTGTTCCAGTTATAAAATTCTAGAAACCAATCGTTTAAGTTTATATGCTGTGAAACCTACCCAGAGTGCTCAAATTGTAGAAGTTATGGATGACATTCGCCATGTTTCCTGCGTGTGAGACGAATATCCAGCTGGTGTAGAGAGTGTAGCATCCGAGTGAGGCCAAAAATGCAATGAATACTACCGCCTCTATCGGTGGTGAGAGTGGGTTACTACCCTGCATGAATTCGCGCAGAAGTACAAGAAAACAAGGTCCCACTCCTCCGAATCCTACGACGAAGATGGTCAGAAAATGCCACATTTTGCTTTCCATTGGTCGCGTGTGGAGGCTGAAACGTTGAGTTAGAGGATGCCACTCCAACGGAAAGATCCAGCCGTATCCATGAAGCTGTTGGTAAAAGTCAAGTAATGAAACACTTGGACTCAATATGGAAGCGAGGTATTGCGCCATGATGAACGGTATCTCGAACGGTCCTCCAGAACGATTCCTGCTCGAGTGAAATTAAAAGCATACCTTTCAAACTGGAACCAGAAACGGATAGGCGGATCTACATTTATTAATTTGTAATGCGAAAACCTTGTTTCTGGAATTCCGCCGTAATTTTCTATGAAGTAATTAAATGCCATAAAATCCAAGCCAAATTCCGCGGAAAATCAGTTGAAATTGTAAAAAAAATGGATTCCTGCAGCCTTGATCCAGATGCGGATAATTTTTTCAAATTAAATGAAGAAACTGTGCTTGCACAAAGGTATACATTTAATTTACATTCATTAGTCTAATAAATCGTCGTCGTTCAATTCATTGCTATTATAATAGTGTTCATTTCTTAGTACATCCGATTCCGAGCTATAACTCATTCAATCATTCTGTCCGTCAGTCTGTCCGCCCTCGTAATCTCGGACACGTTAAGATATTTCGATCGCTTTTTTACCAATTGATAACTAGTCTGAAGGGTCAGATCAGTGGAGATGACCCAAGTCGGCTAAAATTACGATTTCCTGAAAATAATAACACCCAATGCATTTCATACACGCAGAGCAGTCTTGGGTGAGACACGCGTTCAAACCCACAATGCCAATAGAACTTTTTTACTATTTTTTTAATAAAACCCATAAGTACACATGGATATAGTGTCCAGAAACGCACTCTACTTATGCGGAGTTTGCGTTACGCTACGTTACGTTGGGGTAAGCTGTTAAACGTCCGATGTACTACCTACACCCGTTACAAACGCTTTAATTTTGGATGCACACGAGACATTTACATGTGAGGATCTTCGACGACAATGCAATGAGTCCTTTACATCAAAAGACTTTTAACCACACAACCATAATCTAAAATTCATTTTCAATCAACCTCACAGCTCAACCGACAGCGCACTTTTGCCGGGATTTTAGGCTAGATGAATAAAGTTTTCATCAACGTTTTAGTTTTAAGTAACTTATTAGATGGGAAAGAATCCTGTTTAAATTAAGCATGATGTTGCTCCTTTCGTTACTAGGTGGGAGCTCGTGGGTCGTCTATTTTATGACCTTGAAGACACAAGTGCGTGCTCCACATATACTAAATTGTTACTGGTTTTCAAAACTGATTCAATGTATGCATATAAGCAGTAGAAAAACTAAACAGGAAGGAGCATCGAAGGAACCAAGGCATGACTTAGAATGTGATAGAGTGACCAATGTGTAATTTAAGAGAAGCTCATCTTTAAATCGTTTTATTCAAACTCCAAATAAATGTAAAGCTTAGCCTTAAATTAACCGTAAGTCACACACCTTCCGTTGATACATTTGCCGCAACAATCTGGGAAACAACAACTTCGGCATTCCTCGTTTGCTCCCAAACAAGCAGCAGATCGCTGGGCGGGTGTGGCTAAAGACTTTTCAATCCAATTGACATTTCCACTGCTACCTCCACTTCTTCCAGCAGCATTTCCACCTCCACCTCCACCTCCTCCAGTACTCTTGCAGATGCAAGTGCAAGAAGACCCTTTCAAATAAAAATGAATTTATATTAGCATTGTAATCAACGATTCACTCAACGAACGTTTTACCTGAAGATCCTTGAATTATTTGTAGCAGGACAAGGCCCGCACAGAGTACAGTCGACGTGAACAGCATTTTGGAATGAGTTGTTCGAATTCTAGAACTGACGTGTTCCAAAACTTTCGTTTAAATACGCAACATTTCAGGGAATGTAGAAAGGACATCGAAAGTGAAACTTAGTTAAAACAATGCAATCTATTCTTTTCTATTGTTAATTTGGTCAACAAACTCTCACTTTTCAAAAAATTAAACAATGCACCTGTAAAACAGCATGAAACCAAGGCTGAACTTTCAATTTTCATCTCCCGTTGTTGAAAATATGTTTCCATTAATTTGAACTTTGACCATCACTGATTTCATGAAGTTTGGCATCACAGAACGCAACATTCGTTTTAATTTTTTGTTTTAATGCTTTTCTGTGTTTTGTGTACACGTTAGCATATATTTGTCCGAATTTCTTCAGTTTTCGCACACTACTGACCGTTTTGTTTTACTTTTTGATAAAACCACAATCGATTTAAGTAAAAAATAAACTCTTCCGGAACCGTATTGTAAACCGAATTATCAATAACTTCGGGCACAAAATAATATTCAAAGATTGCAGAGCAAGAGGAATAGAATTTAGAAAATGTTTTTACGCAGGAGCATTGAAGAACTGAAAGTTTTCACCCTATGATTTATTAAAATTGCTGTCATTTTTGTCCAACATTCCTTTCAGCTCGATTTCTAAGATATGAAGCTTCAATCGCAATCTCAGAAACTGAAGAACAAATGTCAGTATAATCTACCCTATAAAAACTGACGTCTTGATCATAATTCACCGATAATCTGGTTCTAAAAGTGTTGCCGGTGGACTTTAATAAAAATCAATTAAATTGTAATTTACTAATGGAGAGTATGCACAATCAATTGATTTTGTAAGTTATTTGGAAAATGTCAACAGATAATTCGACAATGGGGAATTGACTGATTATATATTAATGGTTCCTGAAATATTGAAGGACGGCAGACAGATCAGAAGCATAAAGTAACTTCCACTGCTTAATAATTTATTCCAGAAACCCTAATTCCAGAAATACAATAATTTCTAGCACTCTATTGTCAATCAATCCATCATAATTGACATATTGAGTGACATATTGAATTCCAAAAGGAGCTTATGTTCCTTTGTTTCGTCAAAGTATAGTTTGACTTTAACTTGAAAACTGGATTCTGCAACTGTTTCTTCAGAAGGGAAAACGGGAAGGCTAAATTATACTTACACCATGTTTACAGTGCAAGTAGGAATTCTCTGTTTTCTCTTTGGAATTGGAGGTTGCCAGAACCTAGGTCAACCATGTGGCATGGGCCTTCCGGACTGCAAAGTGGTGAATGCAAACGGCTATAAAGTGTCTTCTCCAGTCTGCTTAAACAAGCAATGCGTACGTTGAGTTTCAAACTTGACTTGTTACTTGTTCTAAATTTTCTGATTTTTGGTGAAAAGTGTGACTTACCAAAAGATGGCTGTGGAGCCTCCAGCCAATGCTGCTACGGCAAAAGCGGACCAGGCAAAGGATCTTCAACTTGTAGCAGTAAACGATGCGTATATGGTTCATTTCATCAGACTCGATTATTGTAATTCAGTTTCAAAATTAAAATATTTTAATAGTCTTTCTGTGTACTGCCTGGAAAGGTTTATGAAGACCTCGACGCTTCTGACTATGAATGTTGTGTTACTTCAGACAAGTTAATAATCCTCCCGAATTCAACAAATTCCATCGTCTATGTCACGTGTGTAAGTTTTTAGCACACTTTTGCCAACTATATTTGTAACTACCATTGGTTCTGGTGACTATCTCGTTTAGCCAATGAAATCAATTGGTGAGCCATGTCCATCAGATCCAAGTGGAAGTAAGGTCAAGGTGCTTCCCGTTGTTTGCAAATCTGGGAAATGTTCCAAGGATGGACTGTGTGCCAAGAATGAATAAAAAAAAAATTCTTCCAAAAATATTTATTTAATTTTAAGTTACTTTGTTAAATAAACTTTGGGAACACAGGCATAATAAAGTAGTGGTAGTGCAATCTTTATACAGGTGAAGAATGAACACGGGTCAAAATGTTTTTATATGAATAATGTTTTCTGTAAGATTTCCTTTTGGTATTGACATTTGAAAGGACGTTGCTTCTAATGGTCAATGTCAACACAGCTCATAAATCCTGAAATCAGGTCAAATAATAATGTACATATAATAATCTAATAATAATAAATATGAAATAACCTCATAGAAGCTTTAAATTGATTCGTTTTCCCTTCTTAATTCCTTATTAGACTCGCCTGTGATTCCTGTATTTTATCTCAAAATCGAAAAGGCTATGGTAATTTATTTTCATCATAAAGTGAGACTTTAGATAATTCATAGATTGGTAAACTTTTATTTCCGACTAAACTTGGTTTAACCATTCACCTTATATTAATTTTTAATACCAGTTGGTCTTTTACACTAAAGTTTTAGTAAGAGGCTTGTTCGATGGGACAAGTATCACAGATTGTAATCTTACAGTTTGTAACCAACCATAGTTAGCATAATGTGTAAGCGTCTACGAGGCTACGCAGTTTTAGGATTGTTTGAATATTCTGCGTCATTTCTTTTAGCAAATTCAGCAATGACATCCTTGTAGATTTGAGGATCCACGTTCCTCGCAAGCATGTACAAAACCCACCAATCCCCCACACACACTTTCTTCGTCACTGATTCGATTGCTTCTGCAGAAATCATTCTGTTGCTGGCATACATCAAACGGGGGCGAAGGCGTGGGAAGGCGACGATTAATATCCGGAATATGAGAACTGCGGCGGTGAGGATGGTCATAATGATGAACCAAAACCAAAGGAAAATGTACGTCTTTTCGTTGACAATGTTCAAAGGCAGGATACAAAGAGCGTCGTGGCGCTCAATGGTTCCACTTGGACCAAACCTGGAAAATACAATAAGAAAATCACAGTCTTTGCAATTTGTAATGAAACATTGTTAAAATGTCTACTCTAAAAAGCTTTTAATCTAGTTTAATCTGCCGATTCCGTTGCTAAACGTAGCAGTCATGCAATTGCCGAAGATTATAATTGTAATTATCGTGGATTACTTACATCATAAAGAGGCATTTGGTGACCCGTGGGAAGACAAAGATCATGTGGTCATTCCTATTTTCTTGGTCTTCATCCCCCAATTCCATCATGGCATTCAACCCATAAGCAAGGAAGTCTCCGTTGATAAACCAGTCCATCAAAAACATTTGTAAAACGATATTTGCAAAACAAAGGAATTCACAAAACCAGTAGCGGTAAGTGTAATAGTTGTGTTCCTGAAAATCAGAAAAATTCATTTCAATTCAAAGGCATCATTCCTATGCAAAGTTTTTTGCTTGTTTTGTAGCAAAGGAAAGGTGTGCAATCGTCATTTTGATGCCGCACATGCGCCCAGAAGTTACAATGGAGTCTTGGGAGGCGAACTAACAGCATGACTTGGCAGCGGTGGTAGAAATTACAAACTTACATTCAAATGTCTGATAAGATATTCGACTAATATTGCTTTCTTTGATGTTTTGTCGTCTTCGCTTCGTACTCCGATGTTGAGTCCACAGACAATTGTCTTCATAAGTCCCCTTTCCCAAGTCTCCCAGAGCCACTTGGGGAAGTAGCACATCAGCGCCTGGAAGAAGAGGACGAAACAAACCCACTGATAATACGTGTAACGCTTCCGGCCACCAACGTTTCCGTAATCATTCCCAAGACCTGGAGAAGCTACGTGGCCTCTTGGACGGTTAAAGGACTCTAAAAAAAATCAAAACTCAAAAATCGTTGATTTGTTGCAAAATATGGCAGCACAAACAATAAACGCACCTGGCATTAGGTAGCTTGTCGTGATCCAACAAAAAGTATTGATGACATGTGTCGGCACTGTCTCTGAGATGCATCTGATTGGTTGCCCGATAAATTGTGTCATTGTGATGATAATGGAGAACGTCATGAGCATAACCGTTGTGAACGTACAGTGAATCCGAAAGACGGGATTGTCTATGATAATCTCCTGACGTTTCAGATAGTCTTTCAATGAAGAAAAGACGGAGAACATCTTGAGAAATGGTTAGAAAATTAACGTTTGTAAATAATTTATTCAAGCGCTCATGAAATGGATTTTTGAGCACAGCGGAAATTTATCAAGCACTGAAGGAAAATTCTCACATTGTGGTTTGTCAAATCGCTCACGGAAATTGTCTCTGACGTAATGCAGCCTTTTCTTTGTAGTTTCCTTGTAAGCTGGCTTTGATTCGGAGTTATCTGTACGCTGCTTCTTCTATTACGCCGCCGCTAAAAGTTTAACAAATTCTACGATGGATTTCCTTGTGGTCGCTTTGTCACTTCGAAATAGGTGTTACGAATCGTTCAATCTCATTTGAAGAAAGCTTGACATTAAAGACGGACCCCTGGGGTCATAAATCCGATGTCTGACTTATTAGATATCAAGATTTCGCCATTCTTCCGCCATTTTCTACAGTCATTGTCCAGTTTAACCCTACTGTGAACCAATTTTTAATTTTAATTCCTGGCCTTTAGTTCCTCACGTATACCCGCAGTGAATTAACGTTTTTATTTATACTCATTTATGTTATTCGAATTCGAACTCAAAAATATAAACTTAAAGGCCGTCATATTTTCATTCACAATTTTCCACATGTATTAAACTCCGAATTGGTCTTATGGCCTTATTTGTAAATTCTGTTATAGCTTACACCAAAATATCTGTAATTTAAAGCAACAAGAAATAAGACACGGCACTGATTACATTTTCGTCTACCCTTTGACATTTAAAAGCGTAGAAGTGAGCAATTTAATGAACATTAAATGCATGCACAAGTCTAAAAATTTTATCCTCCCCTTTAGAAGACACTCGAAAGACATTCCCAAGTTCCGTAATTAGCTGCCCAATTAAACCGGTAATAAGGTAGTTTCTGATATAAATGCATGCACAAGTCTAAAAATTTTATCCTCCCCTTTAGAAGACACTCGAAAGACATTCCCAAGTTCCGTAATTAGCTGCCCAATTAAACCGGTAATAAGGTAGTTTCTGATTTGTCAGAATATGAAGACTGGATTTAAAGCGGATCGTATTTGAGTAATGTCGCCGGTGTTTCGAAATCTGGCGCTGTTCCTTCGTATGGTTCTAAATTAAAACATTTTCATTAGTTTTCAACAATTGAAGTCAAATAAATTCAAAACAAAAGAAATGTATAAAGCGGTTGGATAACTGAAGATGTGTAACAACGACTTTTATTTTCTGGCATAAATTTTTTAAAATTGTACGGTATAATTTACCACTTTCAGTTCAGTATTATTTACATTTTGCTGCATTTTCTTAGTTTTGTTTTCATAAAAATAAAATTAAAACATGGGTCAGTGTGTCTGGTGAACACGGAAGTCTTTCGTTTCCTTCTCACAGCTACTTTACGTTTTTAAAAAGGCAAAAGGGCCACTTTATCTACAACAGGCGACATTGCTTGACGCAGTCGCAGAGCTTAATGTCCACTGACCCATGCACAGTATTACTTCTAAGGATCTTCTCTTGAGTCATTATCCTCCCATCATCAGTTTGTCAACCAATTTATACAAAACTTTGGTCATTATACCACCAAGGGGCTACGCACTTTTAGGATTATTTGAATAATCTGTGTCATTCTTTTTGGCAAATTCAGCGATGACATCCTTGTAGATTTGGGGGTCAATGTTCCTCCCGAGCATATACAAAACCCACCAATCCCCGACAGACACCTTCTTCGTGACAGACTCAATTGCTTCTTCTGGGACCATGCGGTTCCTTGCGTGCATCAAACGCGGGCGAAGTCGTGGTGCGGCAATGATCAATACCCGGAAGAGAACAATGGCAGCAGTGAGGACAGCAAGGATAATGAACCAAAACCAAAGGAAAATGTACGTCTTTTCATTCACAATGTTCAAAGGCAGGATGCAAATAGCGTCGTGGAGCTCAATTGTAGCAGTCGGACCAAACCTGGAAGAAAACAAAAAGAACAGTTTTTAAGCAAAATCCGATACAAGGCGCAGGCTTTGCGGAAAACCAAGAATGAAGTGAACGGAAAAGACCGAAATAGGAACATGAATCGGCGAGCCATGTGCAAAAATGAGGTTCAGATAAGAAAATAAATAAACGTGCTCAGTATTTGCGAAAGGAGGAGATAGCAAGGTGTAACTACCAAAATTCTAAAGCTCCTCTCTTAGTTTCAGTCTAGTGGTGTCATAGCTTTGTCATATTTGGACTTACTTCCTGAAGGTGCACTTGGTGACACGAGGGAACACGACAATCATATGGTCACTTCGATTTTCCTGGTCTTCGTCACCCATGTTCATCATTACGTTGAGACCGTAAGCACGGAAGTCACCGTTGAAGAACCAGTCCATCAGAAACATTTGGAAGATTATGTTGATAAAACAAAGGGTTTCGCAAAACCAGTAACGGAAGGCGTAATAGTTGTGTTGCTGAAATTCAGAAAATCAAAACAAGTAATAAGTAATTTCATACAAACTTTCATACAAATTGGCAATTACTAATCGAACATAAGGCGAAAGCCTACACGTTATTCCCAATTGCTAGCGGCCGTGTAAATGCAATGGGGCTCCACCACAGATGGAGCTGCCGTCGCAAATTTGCGTAGGCGGAGACACATTAAATATAACGCATTCAAATGCAGCGTTTTTACGCTACTGTTGAACTACTTTGAACTACATCGAACTATGTTGAACTAAACTTACATTCAAATGCCTGATGAGGTATTCGACTAATATTGCTTTCTTTGCAGTTTTTTCGTCTTCACTTCGCAGTCCGATGTTGAGTCCACAGACTATTGTCTTCATAAGTCCCCTTTCCCAAGTCTCCCAGAGCCACTTGGGGAAGTAGCACATCAGTGCCTGGAAAAAGAGGACGAAGCAAACCCACTGGTAATAGGTGTAGTGCTTCTGGTCACCGATGCGACCGTAGTTATTTCCAAGACCCGGAGCTGCCACATGTCCCTGAGGTCGATTGAACGATTCTAAAAAAAGTATGACAGTATGAAAATTTAAAATTTAGTTTTTTATTTTCAGGATTTGGAAATGATGATTTATTTTACCTGGCATGAGGAAAGTTGTCATGATCCAACAATAAGTGTTGACGACATGCGCTGGGACTCCGTCGACAATACATCGGATCGGCTGCCCGACAAATTGTGTCATTGTGACGATCATGGAGAACGCCATCAAAAGCACTGTGGTGAACATACAGTGAATCCGAAAAATCGGATTATCTATTATGATCTCCTGGCGTTTCAAATAGTCCTTCAACGTAGAGAAAAGCGAGTACATTTTGGCAAATTAGTTGAACACAGAAAGAAACTTTTAGTTCCAGCTGCCACTACTGCCAATGCTGACCGGATGACAATTATCCTTAAGGAAATGCGGATTTACAACAGATTTACAACAGGACGACGACCAACGAGGCACTCTTATTGTCAACCAGTTTCTCGCAAATGCTTCTGGGGGAAATTACTGGCTGAATCTCTTTGTAGTTTCTTATTCCAAGTTATCTACTGTCGTCGGCATCTAGGGACCAGTTTGGAGCTTTAGGAAGAATCAAAAGCATCCCATATTTTAGGTATACTGAAGCACTGGGTTCGGTATAACAATCAGGATCAGAGGCAATGTTGTCAGATCCTCTCGAAGCGAAGCTTCTTGGCTTCAGCTTCATCGTTTTGCTCACCCCTAGCTAGAAATGATAAAAGAAAGAACATTTCCCCAATCCCTGGTGCACGGATACAAAAATCTCCGGATCTTAAGGACCTATAGGGTCAACAGCTATTTCAAAGGCTCAAGCTAATACTGGAACTTAGCAAGGGTCTAGCTAATTAGCAGCGCTGCATCTTGTGGAATCTAAGCAAAACTCAAGTAGCTTGCTATATCTCCAACTTTGACTACTCTAATAGCTTCTCCTGAATTCATATCAAGTGATTTAAGCCTCTGATTGAGCTGAACATCAATTTTATGACTTGTTTTTATTTTTGCCCCTAATGGGTCATTTTGAACCATTCGGTGCAATTTCTGAACGAAATTCACAATCCAAAGTCAATTTGGGGTTAAATTGGCATTATTCTTTGCCGAAACGTCCATTATGCTCTATTAGTTGCTGACCTCCGACCTGATTATCTTCGACTTCTCATAGTCAACTTCGATATCTTGAACTTCTCAACTGAATGATTTTACAACAACCCCTGATTCATAAGTCTTTGGTTATCGGCTATGAATGGATGGATCCCAACCCCTAAAAGGTATTTTTACACGGGACCTAAATGGGAAACACATTTTCTGACGAAAGAAATAAGGATTGTTGCTTGACTAGCTGCAATTGTTGGGTTTTTTCCAGTTTTCTATGGATGACGTGCGGTGCGTATCCTAATCACATGAGATATCCGCACACCCTTCGGGTTCATTAACATCTAAAAGGTCCAGCTCACCTGGCCTCGTGTTAGACACCTACTAGCAAAGTCCCGTCGGAATTGCATCAGAATAAAAGGTAGATTCGCCATGAGACTATATGATTTGCATACGTTCAAAATAAAATCCCAAATCGGTCAAACGTGCCTGGAATCTGGCGATAAATCAAAATAGAAACCCAAGGCGTGCATTTTCCTTTTGTAATATTCCACAGGTAAGGAAGTCGATTAAATCAGGAGCATGAATGAGTCAATTGTTCTTAATGCTAAGACCGGGAAATCCACTTGACCTCAGATTTAGCAAGTCAAAAACGGCCGATGCTTACTCATACATGAAACTCCAGGAAGAGTTATTCACACACGATGTCACGACGTCATTGTAAATTAACAGATCATCATCCATGAAAAATTCCACTCGAGAGGTATGACTCCTAAAGTTACAATGTTACAAATGGGTGTTATTGTGCAAATAAGGACAGCATTCACTGCAAGGGATGCAAAACATGTAAAATTACTTTTAGAATTTGCATGTTCGCAATATCACAAAAACGAACACTCCCAGAATCAGCAAAGTTGCATCCGGTACAAGCTTTTAAAGCTCGAAACAATGAACCCAGCAAATAAAATGAAAACGAAGACTTTTGCACTAATTCGTTACACGAGTAATTCGCTTTTACAGTTTTACATTTTACACGTATAGCCCATAAAGCATTTTGGTCATGTCCATGGTAGCAAAATGCAGGGCCTGGACACTCCAAGGTTAGCCATAAATCAGCTGCACAAAAGCTAGAATGGAAATGGCGTAGTTTTTCCAGCCTCCGGGAAACTGAATACGAATCTCCACTTGTGCATTTGAAATGATTAAAAAAAACAGGGAGTTTTTAATTTGTTCCAATTTCGGTGGCCTACTAACGACGCAGGAAACTGATGGTAGCAAAACCACAGCTTCGCATCTGGAAGTTTTTATTATTATGTCACACAAGAACGCAACTGGTAGACACGCTTTTCATTCTATTGCAAATTAACATGGTAGCTGTAATAATGGGATTACGCACGACCAGTTCCTCTATTCATTAAACATTCGTGATTATCAGTGTTGAGCACGCGGCTTCCGCTTGATTTGTCATCCATTTAATACCATCAATGTTCCACGACACTTATGGCTCATGTAACAACAAAGGTTTTAAGGGCGTTTTCTTAAGTGTCTTTAGAACATGGGAAAGCATAGAGTTCTTTGATTACAATCTTTAACGTTTCTAAGAAGAAGAAGGGTACCTTTTTAAGTTTTTCATCCCCTTGGGTGGTTTAAAATTCCTTCGTAATATTTGACATGTCAGAAGAAATTACGAAACACAGCCGGGGTTTTGAGGACTTGAGGGTTTTGTAGAAGGGGAGAAGATTAATGGGATTTCAGGGAAGGTATACCAAAGGGAGGGTAAGATCACTTTGTTCCATATTTAGAAAGATGAAAGTGAAGATTTAAATTTAAGAAGAAACTATAAAAGTTTACTCAAGTTTTCCATTTTCCCATGGTTTAAGAGACTCGTAAAAGAACCCTTTGGAATATTGCAAATTGCAATCGTCATCTATTAATGCTTTCTGCATCCTTGCTTTGAAGTCTCATTGTGCATTTAACGACAGAAATTCAGTTCCTTGCATTGTTAGTATAAGGATTGAAGAGTCCCGCCTGAGGGTGAAAGCAGTTAAAACGCAAACATGGAGAAGTGTTAAAATTCAAGGTGTCTGATTGGTCTTGGGACAATTGCACTTCATAAGAGAACAAAAGGTGTACACTTTCCTTTGAAAAACGTTGGAAAGCCTCATTTTATCCCATATTGAAGCCCCTATAGTCTACTTTGGATTTCTACTTTTGCATAATTGAAGCCGTAAAACCTGTTTCATCACCAATTAATTCCGAATGTGCATAATATCATGTGCGTAGGAAAAAAAGTAAAGGGCGCAACCCCACTGTCACTGCCAGTGTCAAACATTTTGGAAAAGAAAACATTGGCGAAATTAATTCAACTCCAATTCCAATGGTAGAGAGGCCACAGAGACATAAAATGCAAATGACCATGATTAAATCTGTGGTTTTTCTGCACCATGTGACAATAAAAGACAAAGAACCAACCGGTTTTGCCAAACTTTCCTTTTGAAGGGATTTTTCGTCAATGTTGTTGACCAAGAAGTTTCCTTCCAAAGATTCTTGCGGTGTCCATAATTTACGGATTTAATTTTAATGTAATCTATCTAATTATTCTTATTTACTACGTAGTTTCTTCTGTCCGTATGAAATGACGCCATTTTCGTCCAGTGACATGTCACTTTTAGAAATATATTTAATCTTAAACTGTCTAATCACAACGTCAATCAAGTGTCTTGAATCCAAATATGGAAATAAGCGTGACATCATTGAAGCTGTCCAAAGGGGTCAACCCAAAGGTCTCCAGCCATGTCACCATTTACTCCAGGCTTATTAGATTAACGCTCCCCTTGTGTCCTTCCACCCCCATCAGGATTAGAATTGGAACATGGACAGTAAAGTATTGATAAAGGCATCTGGTGACCTCGTTGGAACATTCTGGTTAGCTCAAATCCACTTCTTGAGCAATTTCTGGCACTTTACATTACTACCATTAAAGCCCAGAGGGAAAATCCTTTGGGTCAAAAATATTGACCCTATAAAGCGTGTAAATGGTCAAATCGGACTATACTCATCATCGTAAATTAGCCCGCTCGGACAGTTACGATTGGCAAATGGAGGAAAGCCTTAGCAAAAATCTGGTTTTTATTGAGATCAACTTAATCCAAATGCCTGGAGCATGAAGGTCGAATTTCGTGTTGATTAATTGCAGATTGCAAAATTGCACTGCAAAATTTAAAGGCGGAGTTCTATTACTTCATTAAGCAAGTCTCTCTGGATGAAAGGGTTGGCGAAATGGAGATTAATTTTGACGAGAGCTTCCTTGAGATTATTATTATTATGCTTCAGCATGAAATTATAAACCATATCAATCTGGAATTAATTAGCCTTTTAGCCTTGCCACTTACGCCGTTTGGAAAGTACATCTCTGGAAATCAAAATTATAAGATTAATATAAAATTAATTAAAATAATAAGTTTTTCTGTATTACTGTATTACCCTTTGTATCGGATTTAAATCATAAGGGCATTGGTCTTTTGTTATTGTTGTTCATGTCAAAGTCATTTGTCCTGATAATCAAAAATAAACTAATTGAACTTGAGCAGGAAAACTGATTAACTAATTTAATTAATTGGATGAGCCACAGAGCTTCCTTTTTCCTTTGTAGATGAATTAAAAATTCCGTTAGTTCCGTTAGACACGTGTCAAAAGGTCAATGAAAAATCGAAATTGAAATTGCATAATTCCAAAGATCCAATGGAGAGTACCTTCCTGCTTATTCCAAAGAAAGTTAAAAGCATTCTCATAACTTCAAGTGTTCCGACGACGGATACATGATCCGATATGATCTCTTCCATTTTCTCACACACGTAATACTGATTTTGCATGAATTATGACGTATCATACGTTTTCAACTAGTGTGGTGATAGATAATAAACATTTCCATGTTATCTTCTAATTAAACAAATTACAGTTATCGCCAGCCTAGAGAATTTTCACACCCCAAATAAAAGCTTTTTAGTAATTTTTAGCAGATCCCTAATTTTAAAATGATTTCTAGTCATTCCTTATCTGAGCTTTCGATCGAGCGGAATTCAAGGATTATTCGGTCAGAATGGCCGCCATTTTCACAGCTCTTTCGCAGTTATTTGCCCCTTGTCTCGGAGACAGGGCAACTCCTCGAATTATCATTGCAGAATGGAGTTTCCGGCTGCACTACAGATTTACGACGGTGATGATGTTCCTGTTTTCAGGGCTACTGTGCATGCGCCAGTTTCTCGGTGACCATATCAAATGTCAACCTACTCATGATGACGAATCAAACGACCCTACTATACCGAGGAAGGTGATTGAAACCTACTGCTTCATTCAAACTACATTCACCGTAAGGATTTAGGATTTTTGGGATTTAAAAATTACTTTTTCAAAATAATTCTGGGTCAGATACCCTACGACCCTTGGACGACAAGTGTTGGACGACATAACTCTGATGTTAATCTCGGTGGGCCAAGATATATCCCAGGTCGAACACCAAGAGTCCACCATGCATACTGTGAGTGTCCGGAAAAAATAAAATCTTGCTTTTGTTTTTCATTTTGAATATTCTTTATTTACAAGATCAATGGATGCCGTTTTACTTATTCTTCCTTGGGCTCTTCTTCATGCTCACACACCGGGTCTGGAAATCAATTGAGAGCGGGAGGATTCGGAGTATAGTCAACGAACTCAAGGTAAATTCTTTAGAAAAAGGAAATCAATGTTCTTATCCTAACGCGTGGTAAGTTTACTCGACTACATTTTAACGGCATACATTTTAACTGTTTTCCCAGACATGTTGAGATTAATCACCTCTGTTCCCTTTGTTACTTTCCAAGTCGACTTTTATTAGAGTCGCATTTGTGCATCAAGTCTTGAAATTGTAACTAAACCGCAAGCTTTAACGTTCACTCGTGAACTTTTGTTGACGAACTCATAAAGTGGTCCAAATGGCGATCATTAAGAAACTATAACATGCTTAGCGTCACTTTTGCCTTCCACAAATACATTATAACTCATGAACATTTACTTGGAAAACGGATTTCCAATCACCCTTGTCCCTTTGTCCCTAATTTTTGTTTTTCATTTGACTTTTGTCCCTTGTAATGACTTTGTTTATTCATAGCCTGGCGACATTTCGACCGTTTACGGATCCAAGAGGGTTGAACGGTTTTCATCTGTGGCTGGATACATTCTGGCATCTAATGGAGCCAATGGACTATGGGCTTTCTCCTATGTCTTGTGCGAATTTATGAACCTATTTGTCGTCGTTAGCGCAATGTACTGCACAGACTACTTTCTCGGCTGGGAGTTCACCACATATGGTCCAAAGGTCCTTCAATTCCTTGAGGCTGACCCAGAAAGTAGGATCGATCCAATGGCCGTAGTCTTCCCACGCATGACCAAATGCTTATTCCACACCTACGGTCCTTCAGGAAGTATCCAGCGATTTGATGCCCTTTGCCTTCTTCCGTCGAACATCTTGAACGAAAAGATCTTCACATTCCTTTGGTTCTGGTAAGGCTTTGCTCATTGCTCAAATGCACATTTTCAGCTAATGATTCATCAGTGGATGACACCAGGTGAAAAGCCTTGGGTTTCTGATGAGGTATAAACGATGTATTTGTTTAAAACAGGTTTGTGTTTTTGCTGCTGATGACAATGGGAGGGCTCCTCCATCGCGTTGCTACGTTGGTTGTACCACCGCTACGCCTCTACGAGCTTGTCGGATCCGGACGCACCTCGAGTCTGTCATTGAATTCAGACAAGCGTTCAAGGATTTCAAAATATGAATATGTCGTCTCTGGAAAGGGCTCGAGTCTCCCAATGAATTCATCAAATGCATCAAAAAGCGATACGACTACGCTCTTCCAACTGAAAAAGAAGACCGTAAAGGATCTACGGAATTTGAGCTTGAGCGACTGGTTCTTTCTACGCTTGCTCAAACTGAATTTGGATCAAAGGACGTTTAGAATTCTCATCAAGACCATGTACTCAATGCAAGAGGGTTGATGCATTCTTTGCTTATTCATAGTTTCCTAAATCTCGCACGAGCTTCACAGTTTTTTCTAAATTGGAGCAATAAAGCTTTGTGTTTTGGGGCCTTGGGTATGTCCATTCGTCCTTGAGTCTAAATTGACAACATCCCCGCATCCTTCATTTACTTTTCACGCATCGGATACACAACTACGCTGTAAATCACAAAAGTAATTTTTTGCCAGTAGTCTCCTGCCTACGGTTTAATTGCCCATTGAATTTGACATTGAAGTATTATGAGTGTGTGCTTTGCTTCGGTAGCCGTATACATCCAGTAGGGGAAAAAAAATTCATATCACGTCTTCTTTAGCAAATTCTAGCAGCGTCACTTCTTTTTTTCACAAAACTGCTAGTCTTGACAGACAAGTGGCAAAAAAAAGTCTTTTGATTAAATCCTGTTTAATTCCTCTCACGTTACGCTAAGGAACGTAATTGCTTTTTTTAACATCATGAGAACGTCTACTTGATTTCGCTAATCACTTTGATAGTGGATTAATTAGTGGCAGCTCTTGTTCTGGGTCGTATGATTTCCCACCCTTTTCATAAGGACCTGGTGACGAGGATGATAAGTCGGAATCACTCCGTCCTGGACTGGTTGTCCCTTTTGGAAATATTTCATGAATGCTCTGGATCAATTCACTGAATCGGAGGCGATTGATATTGTCCCCGAGCCGCTTCAAAATGAACCAATCAGGGTAGCTGAGTTTGTCCACGAGTTCATTCAGCCTGTCCGTATCATCTTCCAATACATGCTTTGCCAGTAATCGGTTCCTAAGGCTGGGATAGACTATCACAGCAATTCGACAGAGTAGCGCGAGCCCACCAATTATGGCCATGATCACGAACCAGAACCTGCATAGTAATGCAAAATTGACAATTAGCTTGTGTGAAGATGTGAGAGAATTCAAATCCAAATTCATTTAGCCACACTTCATAATCACAGAGAAGGCCAAAGTGTAAATGCAGACAAAAGACTGTTTAGCATGACTCTTACCATAAGAAAGTGTAAATCTTCTCGTTGATGATGTTGAGTGCAAGGACGCACATAACGTCATAATTTATGATGCTCCCTGATCTACCGATGGTATGGAATTTGCAACTAGTCACCTTGGGGAATACCCGGTTCATTGGGTCAATCCGGTTCTCTATATTAGGAAAGCAATGAAGCGTTAGGTTTGTTAGGTCTAATGCACATGGCATTAGGCAATGCTGCTAATAACCTGGATCTTGGGTCAGGAATTTGACCACTTCCGGTCCATAAGTGGAAAACTCATAGCCAAGGAATGCATCCGTAAAGTAAATGTTGAGAATCACAATCACAAAATTCAGGATTTCAGCGATGATGTAGAGATAAGCATATTTGTGATTGTGATTCCGATGGACAAGAAAGTATTCAGCTGCCTTTGAAAGTGTCTGTTTCTTATTGTCCAAATTCTTTTTCCCCTCTTCTGTTTGCTCGTCTTCATCGACCAAGAAGCGGTGCTGGAAAACGGATTAAAATATTAATTACTAGGGTCATCTCCAACGGTAGGGTGGAATTTGATATTCATCGCATGCATGAATTTTTCTGTCTTCTGTAAAAGGGGATGAACGAGGGTATAAAGTTCAGGTGTGTCTTCTTCTGCCATTGAAGCCAAATGTGACTCCATGACAAACAACGTAATTTAAAACCTGGAGGTACTTTATGGTAATTTAATGCCCACAAACTTCAAATTCTTTTAAGCTCCACGGGCCTTGCCTCGCCCATCTTTGAAGCCACAGAAGAGGGTAATTTCTGTAAAACTTCAAGTAGCTTCGTCCATCCATTTTGTTATGGCCGAAAGTGACAGCAATTCTTTGTAAATCTCACAAGCGTGAGTTGAAATTCTTAATAATTTCATCTTAACTGCGACACAAGTTTGTCGTCCAATGACGTTTACGAGGGAGTGGTTCAATCTCCTATTTTGGATGTCCATTTTCTTGGAAAGACAAGACCAAAGTGGTGCCTCAACTGAGATATGTCACTCGTCGGGTCAATTTTTAAAAGTCAAAAGGGACTGAAAAAATAAACAGGTTCGCCACCACTTCCATAGGAAAATGGGACTCGTATCTCATATAGGCTGACGCCATTTAGTATCGTGGGAACTTTCATTGGAGACTTGAGACACGTGGAGTTGATACCTTCATCTGATGCTCGTCAACAAGTTTCAATTGGCAGTAGGCCTTGAGAAGTCCTCCTTCCGCTGCCTTCCAGAAATGATGTGGGACGAGGAAGAACAGGGCCTGGAAGAATAGGGCAAAAGGTACCCATTGGTAATAGTTGTGCCACTTCTTTTCATCTTCTCCAGGGGTATAAGAACCCACTCCCGGATGGACAACGTCCACCCCAACAGTCCCATTGTACCTGTAAAGGTGACACGTGTGTGAAGCTCCTTCCATTACGTAAAAAGTACATTGAGTTATGCATAAGAGTTAATTACAGGTGAGGAATGGTGAAGGTGCTCATAATGAAGCAGTACTGGGCCAGGGCTTCCGGCCTCACATCCTCCTTTGGCGGAGTGATGCATCTGATATGTTCACCTGTTGAATACATTAATTAACTGAATTAATCATAAATCTCACAATGCCCCTAACACCCATTATGCCCTTCATTCAAAACAGTTCAGCTCCACTCCTCTCCATTGCTTTATTTTAGTCTAGTGGAAATGGGTTAATTGTAGACTCTTTCTCATAATGGCGTTAACGAGCTCAATTTGTAAATTGAGATTTAATGGCCAACTGCCACGCCAAGGATGAATGGATAATATTTAAACGCTACAAAAACAAAACCTTAAAATGCATCCATTAATTTCCAGAATTTTTGTCCTTTTGGCAAAATTGGGTAAAATAGGAAGTATTTTATGATTTGAAATTGCAATAAATCCATAGGGGAAGTGATGAAAGTAATGGAGGATGTTTATAAATTACCAATTAGTTGCTGGAGAGTGACGAGACCACAACAAAGGAACAAAATGGCGGTAGTCAATTGCGAAAACAAGCGGAATGCTTTGCTCTCTATGTTGACCTTATGCTGGTTAATCTTAAGCTTTTGCTTAGCTTGCTTAAAGAATTCACTATTCAAAAACATCTTGGAGTAATTGGCAATAAATGCCGGAAGGATGCTATTGATTGGTGACGAATTACTAACCCTTTGGTCCTACTGAACGCTGAGACACCGTAATTCCACGGTCCATGCGTGCTACTAAGATTAGATACAGCGGGTATCTAATCTTAACCGAATTTTTTATAATAGTTTGCAAATGTCGCCGCGATTTACAACGGAATTCATCATAGTCACAAGTATCCTGCGTCAATATTTTACCAAGGAAGATTCATCATAAAGTCATTTCTGATTTCCCGGATCTCTTTCAACGGAAATGACTGCAAGGATGTTTACATATTGCTCATGCGCCATTCTCATGATACAAAGGGTCTCCGTGGCCACTTGTTGATGAAACCTGTCACCATCTCTTTCCGCAGAATAAACAAAACTCCGAATCTCCTATTACAAATGATGTCTTTGTCTTTTTTTATCACATATGCACATAGAGCAAACAGGGCAAGAAATTCTATTGAAAGCTGCTTCTATTATCATTTCAACGAAAAAGTTTGGAAGCTAAAATATTTGTCTTAAGAGATATGTCCCAATTTAAACGAGTTGGAATCAGAAACTTGTACAATTTTGGGGTACTTTCAACAAACATTTTCCATTTAGGGAATTTTCCTGTTTACCCCTTCTAAGTGATTGTGTGACTCTGCTTATTTTATCAATGTTTGACTTTAGCTTCCTTGTACAAGGACGTTAAACTTTAACCTTTGTCATACAAAATAACCTCTGGAACTCCGACTCAAATTCCGATTTATCTCAAGGTTCAAATAAGCCTACGTGCTTCTAACCGTTAGCATTGAAAGCATAAATATAGTTAAAACTTTATTGGCGAAATTGAAGTTCTAAGAATTAAATTGCGATTACTTGGGTATGGCGGATGTGAGATTGAAATCGTGTAATGAAAATCTTCACGGGTCATAAAAGCAACGGAGCCACGCCATTTCCAATTAAATTACAATTTGCCACTCTCCTACTCCGTCGATATTAAACACATCCCCCTTTGGATCATGGAGATTGAATTACGACTAATGGAACACATAAGGAAATGGAAAGACCTCCACGGGATTATTGTGAAGCGCTTGATTGACAGACAAGGTCCATCTGCTCACTCCATTAACGTCTGGAATAAGCGCTTCGACCTCGCTCTCTGCAGCGTTCCTAAGGAACAACAGTTACGCCAAATTAATCCCAGTAATTAACGTTCTCACGCCAGTCATAATCCCACGTCCGATACAAAACTCATATGTTGATTCAGTCAAAAAGAAGACGCCATTTTCCCATAACCGCTTTTCCCTTGCAGTGGATTTCATTTAGTAAATCGCCGATGTAAGGAATGTTGAATGATGAGCTAAGCAGGAACGTGAAATCTCGTAAAATCATCGTTATCAAAATCGTTAGGTTTTTCCATTCAATTTTTATTCATTGGTTCCAGAAGCTCCTGGAAAGTGGAAACCCATTGGAAATTCTAGCTAGCGAGAGCTCTGGTCATTTTCCATATAGCTGAGCTCATTCAAAATTATCAGAAATGCATTTTTGCACAACTAAAGAAGTTGCTAATCAATCTGGAGCAACATTTTTCATCCATTGTATAGGAATTGTTACATGGAGTCAATCACGTCAGTGATGAAATCTGCACACGTGTAAGTGAATGTTCATTGTTCATCATGACGGGATGTGTAGAGATAAATGCAGTACAAAAATCACAAACTTTGAGCCCTATAAGCGACATGGTGGAAGCGAATTATCAAAGTGTAAATAAAAGTTAAACCACGAAATATGTTTATTCTAACACTACCACAATCAGCGGCTTTTGAGAAAAATTGATTAAAACCATGGTCACTTTTTTGCTTTTTAGCACAACGTCGGAGTTAACATGGGGTACTTGCTGTCGAAATTTTTTTTTACCACTCCATTGAAACTTTTATCAGCTAAAATAATAAATAGTTGAACATAAGAAACGAATTAAACCACTCCAGTCTAAATAAATATAAAGTTCCTGAGCATGACTATATGTCCCTTGATTCAATTTGCAATTTCTACCTAACAGACTAATCAACGGCCTTCAAAAAAGTAGTTCAAGTAATTTGGCAGCGTAGTTAAGTAAAAGTTTACATTTTTTTACGTTACTCCGTTTCGTGGGAACAATTTGCTGAAATTAGAATTTAAAGTTCAATGACCCCATTTTCGCATCATCTCGAGTTCACAACTGAAATGGAAAACTGGGGCACGCGAACGCTTTACAAGCAATTGTAATCCACGCGATTAAACTGCAAAGCTGCGATTAACGCAGAATGTGGCGACCTCAATTTCAAAAAATCCAAAATCCATTTTCAACTCAACATATTTTTTTTTACTAAACATGAGTTATACATTTTGGCTCAATTTTAAATCTCCGTCAGATTTTAGCCCTAATTATTTAAATAATTACCTGTTTTGATACAGATTAGAATTAACAATCCCCTATTTTTCAGCCATTTTTCTATACAAAATACATTCTCCTAATATTTCCTTCACATGCAAATTGGCGTGAATAAAATCCTGTTTAATATTTATTGCAATAATGCAAAAAATGCATTTAGATAAAGAACACAAAAAACGAATCGTCCCATAATTTGCACAGTGGATTTGCATAGATCTAAAGTGACCTTACTATTATTATGGTTTTTAGCTGCATCCTCTTCTGTGAGATATGTTGGTAAAGGCACTTGGTCTCTGGAAGGAAGTTAAACTTAGTTTTACACGCGCATTACAATTTCCTACCAAAATAATTATTCTTTTCACAAAGTCTCCAGTAGTATATAATTGGTCCCTAAAGTCCTTGTTATGTAATCCAAGTCTCATACTCTGTTCCATTGGAAAAATCTAAACTTGATTCTGTTTTTAGTTTATTCTCTTGTAGAGTTGTAGAGTTGAAGTGTTTAGCGTTAAGCGACAAGTTCATTCCCATCTAGCCTCCTTCCTAAGTCGCCAATGATCTCTCGATATATAAGAGGATCGATATTCTTTCCTAATTGGTAGAGAAGAAACCAATCGCCAATTTGACATTTTTGCGCAATGTTGTCCACCTGGGCTGGGTCAGAGAGCCTTGCTTTAGAACGTAGTAAATACATTCGGATGTTTGGTGCGAACACTGTGATAAGCCGGTAGATGAGGGCAACACCGGAAATGGCAGAGACAATGATGAACCAAAACCTGTAAAGGAAACAAACTCTTATGAGGCAATGAACCAAGTGTGTTGTAACTTGTAAGTGGAAACTTACCATAAAAAGACGTAGATTTTTTCGTTGACGATGTTTAGAGGGAGAACGCAGAGACCGTCGTAGTTTACAATTTGCCCTGAGGGACCGTACTTGTTGAAAGTACATTTGGTGACCTTTGGGAAGACTTTTGACATTGGGTCTTTTCGTTGGTATGGGTCATCTTCAGTGAAAGCCAGCACTTGGCTACCATAGGTTGTGAATTCGTAGCCCAAGAACATATCCATGAAGAAAATCTGTCCCACGACGTTGACAAAATTGAGGAATTCGCAGAAAAAGAAGCGGAAGGCGTAAAAGTTGTGGTTTTTGATATTGGAAATGAAGTAGTCAAGGATGAGCTTTTTCCGCCCACATTTGTTGTCTTCATCGACGATAGGGCAGTTGAGGTCCATCACGAGCATTTTGATGCGCCCACCTTCCCACGTTTTCCAGAGGTACCGTGGAATGTAGAATAGCATGGCTTGGAAGAACAAGACGAAGCAAACCCATTGATCTTGATTGCAAAAAAAAAAATTTCAAAAATTGAATTATAATTTAAATTTCGGACACTCACAGTATTTATGGTACTTCGTTTTGTCCGATTTGCTTACAACTTGAGCAACACCGGGATGGGGAACTACAGACCCTGTAAAAATAAAATCATCCCCACATGAGCCCAGGGAAAGTTTTTAATGTTTACACTACACTAACCAATTTCCGAGTCATAGTGCGCTGGAACGGTGTATGTCGAGTGGATCCAACAGTAAGTGTCCATAATGTCTCCTCCGATGGACTGGTCCACGATGCAGTCAATTGGGTCTCCAATGTATTGCCGTGATGTGACAAGAAGAGAAAATGCCACCAATATAATGACAGTCGCCTTGTAGTGTAATCTGAACACATTGTTGTCAATGCACACCGAGTCTAATTTCAGCAAAGACTTCACTGAACCGAACACGTCAAACATTTTGGCCGAGTTTTGTCAAAATCCAATAAGAGATGATTTGCACGACCCGAAGCGAAAAGAAAATGTTGGTGCCAATTGGATGCAGGAACCTGCTGCTGCGGAGACGACGAAGTGATGATCGTCAAATCTACAGAGGAAAAAGGAGCAAGTTTCGTTACTTCCAAGCACTATTCCAAATGATATTCGGGGGTTGGGGTGAAAAAGATATGAATGTGAGACTGGATGGACAAGTAAAAGCTGCACATTACTATTAGAGTTCAGAGTTGCCAAACTTGTCGAAATATAGTAAAAGCATTGGACAAAAGATAAACCCCCTTTGTCGAAATTTAAGTCCAAAATGTGCCACAGGACCCTCGAGCTATACAAAGTCTGGTCCCCAAGCAGCACTGCACGCTTTCATACATCCATGCTTTGTGGCTTAAAGCACTGACTGATGAGGAGGACGCTGGTAGAAATGCGGTCAATTACTCCCAAAGTTAAACGCCCGTTATAAACTAAACTCCTCTTCAGTTCGCTTTCCCAGAACAGATTCAATCATTCCATATAAAAAGCTTCATCCTCGGTTACTAATGATCAGGCCTTATGACGACAATTCAATTCCAGCCTTCTCCAGATATCTTTAATATAAGGTCGCCTGTGCTTCAATCAAGGATGAAGTAATTGCCTGATTTCAAAAGCAAATCTTGAGTCCTCTTATCAAAACTTTAACGTCAAGCCAAGCCTTAAAAAGAAGATTACGTCGTCTGGAAACTAAAGTGACGTGAAATGGCCATCTGACTTTGATTCGTAGCAACTGCATAGCATCAAATGACTAGAATTCGTTGTTAAATGGACTTACTGTATGGTCGTGGTGGTGGTGGGACTGGAAGATTATAATCTTCTTGAAAGATTTAGGATGAAGAAGGGTTCTCTTGGAATTTATATCTCCTGGACCGGTCCTCGGGTTTAGTAATTCAAGGGCTACCACAGGGTTCTTTCAGTGTGGGATCAAGGGCCTGCGAACAAACAAAAATTCCATCAACAAATGAAAACCAGAAATTAAAGTGATCCCCGATCCCCTTACCTTTTGATATGAGATTTCTAAACTCACGCTTTCTTTTCCTTGATGGGCTCGTCTTGGCTGATTGTTGATGGTATTGGTTAAGGATCCCAGAGATGTAAATCAAAAGACGTCACAAATTGTTAACTGCACCAGTCGTTTCTGGTTATTGGCATGTGTGGAGTGTGGACACGAGTACCCAACGGGAATACCTTGTGGTGACGGTGCTTCCTGTATTCTAGGAAGTCCAAGTCCGCTAATAAAAGTAAATAGAACATGTTAAAAAGTCAAGTGCAATTTAACCAGAAATATTAATATTTCTTGAATGACTAACCAAATAAGCGTGTAGCGTGATGCAAGAATTGCCGGGTAATGTGTCACTAACCTGACTAACCGTGTGTGTCAATCGTGTCAATGGCTCTTGGTGAGTGGGTACTTGATACAGGCCGCTACAAAGGAGAATGACGACCTTGACCTTTGGAAGTCACTTCAAATGACATGCCATTTTTGACAAAATATAAATGAAGAGTGAAGTCTACAAAAAAAAATTTCTTCCTCAAACTCAATTTTTTTCAAAGGCGGGAAAATGTGATTGGCTGGTTTGAGGGGCTGAGCGGGAAATGACATTCAGTTCAAAAATTCCTTTGTCTCTTCGACTTTTTTTTTTAACTTTTGCTTCCATTTTTAAGGATTTTATGCTTTTTACATGATTTTAGTGAACTTTATCACCTCTTTAGCATGTAATATTTTTATTATAATCAGTACAAGTTTTTTTTACAGCACAACCTTTAGTGAAAAACTTCCAAGTTTATTTCCAGTGAGCCAATTATGTTTGTGTGATTTTAGACATTGTCTAAGCCAGAGGCTGCAAAGCGAGCAGCGATTCCTGCATTGTCACAGACGTGGATCGGAGGCCGCCTGAGTTGTCTTCGTCTTCGCTTCCTCCGCTTCCGATGAGTCCAAGCGCAGAGGGAAAGGAGACATAAACTACTCGCTGCAGCACCGACTCCGATCACAACTACCAAATTGACTTCTGTTTCCAGGCCACAGAAATCCTCATCTGCCGTGTCTGGACTTCCGTTCAAGGTGCCGCAATTGTTGTTCGAGTTGCACCTAAAGAAATATAAAAAGTCAAATTAGATGTTAAAAATCTTCTTGAACAAATCATGTTGCTTGCTGCCAGTCCTGACCTCAGTTCTTGTGGAATACAATATGGATTTTTCTCGCATTTGACATAGCCTGGAGGGCAGGATGAGGCGAGTGAGAAACGTTCTTGCACTTCTGTCCAGATTGCGTAGAATCCTTCGTTGCCAACAGCCTTGTCTGCAGTGATGAATCTAATGAATAAATGTTGATTTGATTGATTCATTATTTAAAAGGACTCTTGCTTAAGCCTTACGTGACTCGCATGAGATTCTTGAGCGAAAGAAACTGTGATTGCTCAGGAGGAATTGTCTCTCCACAAAGTTCGACTGGAAAGCCATCAGGATCTTCCCAAATTCTAACAGCAGCAGATGGACACCCTCGGGCTAGAAAGAAACGATTTTCAAATGCAGTTTAAAAATTGCAGAAATGGTGTTACCATTTGGTTGGCCCTCTATCGAGAATTTGTTAAAGTGGAGAAGGACTCTGTGGCCTGGACGCACAGCGAGGTACCAGTTACATCGGTTGCTGCCCTCGCGATTCCTCGGTCCTTCATATTTATTAGGCCAGCCTGGAGAAGTCAACACTCCAGTCTTCTCCTGTGTAATGTTCATGCCACATTCTATAAATACAGAAACTATCAGTCAACTTCCGTTGAGACTTCAATGACTTAAAGCTTACCTCCGAATAGCGACACCGCCGTGAAGAAAATGTAACGGGCTTTGAATCCACTGAAGACTCCCTGCAAAATATCAGTAAAATACTAAACTGTAACTGAACACAAGTAACACTTACCTCTTCATCTGTGTGGAGGATAACCTTGAGCGCTTCTGCTTCTTCATGTGACTCGATAGGTCCACTATTCTCAAATAAGAATAAGTTTTTGAGCCTGGTTATGTATGAAAATATTCTTACGGGGCAGTTAGGGCGCAGTAGCGACCAATGAATCGTTCAGGTCGGTCTTTGAAAACGTTGTAAATCTCCACCCAGTCTTGTGTACATATGGTCGGTCCATAGGCACCCCTGCAAATCAATAAAATTAAACAACTTCGTTCAATCACCAGGTCATTCCCCTCCTTACTGTGACGCTGAGATGTTGAGATCATCTGTCCTCATTTTGAAATGGTCGAACACAATCCTGACCTGTTCGTTTGCCTCCGCCAGGAAGACGTATGAGCAACTCAAGTCTGAAGGGTAATTGGAAGGAAAGCGCGGAGAGTTGAAGTCACCACGCTTGGCAGATGAGGAAGTGTAGGTGAAAGCACAAGTCCCATCTGGAGCTGGAGTCCCAGGCACCCTGTACTCTGTAAAGGAGAAAGGTCAACGATTATCAAAATAACCAACATAATTTCACACCCTTACCAATTTCAAATGAGTATTTGGCTTTGAACCCTGAGCCCTGCGTCTCCCCACTGCTGAAAATGAGAACGACTCGTGGTCCATCGGAAGCAACATCTGCCGGAACTTCTTTCCCACAAAACTCGAAGTCGTGTTTGTCATACTGCTGGGTCAGCTCTTGACCCTTGACGTAGACTTTAAGGTATCCGTCCCCACATCTAGAGTCGCAGGAAGTATTTGAAGCTTAGTGAGAAATCAATGTTTTATCTTCTGTGCTTACTTGTTTGTTTGCTTCTCCCCAGCGTGTCCGGACGTGATCTCCTCTTCACTATGCGCTGTCGAAGGAACGTCAAACTTGTCAAACGTAAGGCGAACCCGCTCAAGGTTCTGCGGGTCCTGGACACCGTAAATGAAGTATCTGCAGTATATCTTGGGCAGGTATGGGAATGGGTAGTTTGGAGAGTAGACGGCACCAGAGCTACATGGAAGAAAACCACCGTAAAAACATGAAATATTTTAAATCATCCTAGATGCCTGTGGTTATGATTACCTGTTTGAGCCTCTGCCCTGGCTTAAAATTCTTTGGTCGCACTCGGTTCCTCGGATATGCTCTCCAGCATTCTTTGTGATGAAATCTAACTCATAAAAATGTTAACAAGTTAGAAGCTTGAACATATTTTGTCATGTCATACCGAGTTTGACGAAGCTCTCAGCGAATTCCCAAACCGCAAGGAAGCCACGATTTTGAGTTTCAAGAGTCCTTTCGTTTGTCGTAAACGTTAGGAGGAGAAGGTGTTGGGAAGAGTAAACGACCAAATTCCTAGAGAAATAACAAGTGACGGTTTGAAGCGCGTAGACAGTCAAGGTTAACACTGTACCTATACTGTCCGCAGTATGTTCCAATGATTGGAGACGAAGTGTCTACTCCGTCGTAGATTTTTACATCGTCAAAGGGACAACTAAAAACAGAATAGTTACAGATATGAGACCTTGGTTAAAATTGAGGTCAACCATTCCTTACTGCGCTCCCCCTGCAAAGACATCAAAGTCTCTGAATTCAATTCTTATGCGCTGTCCAGGGGAGCCAAGAAATTTGTACGAGCAGGATAGGTCCTTTGGATATACACCAGGGTATGTTGGACTCACAAGTTCTCCACTTCTTTGCGAACTTCCGAGGATTGTGAATGAGCAAAGTGTCCGAGGCACAGGAGTTCCAACAACGTAGCGATCTGAAGAAAATCACATAATGCATCATATTTCCAATGTATGTATGTTCAAATTTATTGAGCTAAAACCTTCTTTCAAGAAGTGAAAGCTTCCTCTGAATCTTGTCTGGGTTCCTTCCTCCGCGGTGGCATTTCTATCCGAGTAGAACCCAATGCTCATTCCACCGTAGAGGGAGATCCTGCTCCGTGGAGGAATTTGGCCACAGTATCTCCCTCCGAACGGTGTCGAAATCAGCTCACTAACATCAGTCCCATCCACTTCCGTATAAAGGTCGACGTACTCATGCGCACATCTGAAACCAAAGACATCAATGATTTACTGTCACCCTGAAGTCGTAGAAGTAAGCGCTGAAACTTACTCTGGAGGAATCCCTCTGACGTCGAATTCTGAGAATGAGAGCTGGACCCTTTCCCCTGGTCGAGGGACGAAAGTGTAAACACACTGGACAGAAGGACCTTCCAGTGGTGGGGACTCAAAACTCCCATTGAGAAGTTTGTCATTTGACAGGAAGATACGATCACACTCTGCAAAAATGTAAAATGAATTCATGTTAGAATATGCCTATGACCTTTACCTCTAGATACGTCTTCTGATGCATCAACTGATACTGCATTTGAGCGGACCATTGCCTCTTCTGACGTGATGGCCCTTCGTCCTTTGGAGAACGGAGAGACGGAAGACCCAAATCCTTCAGTGCCATCGTCAAAACCTGGAATGACAGGTGAAGCAACTGAATTAAAATGATGAAATTCATAATGAAAGGTTTTTCCACTAACGTGGTGTCGACTGAGTCCCATGCACTCCTCCACTCCAGTCTTGCAATAGACTGACCAAGGAAAGTAAGAATCTCCAGTGCTCTCTTGTGTATATCATCATCCTTGGAAGGCGTCTGAGTATATACTGACTAAAATGGACTAAAATGGAGTACTTTGTTGTGCTAAGTGATGAGTGAATGCAGCTGTGGTATGGCTGGATGCCAATGACAACACGGAACAAAATGTAATGGGGTAATCCATCTCTCAATATATTCTACGGGTCAGTGTCCTTGGATCTTCCAAGAGGATCTTCTCTTATTCGGAACTGAAGTGACTTTCTCCTTGATGTTTTCTCCTTGGATCGATGAGAATCCAGGCAAGGAGGGGTAAACAAGAAGTACGCGCACGCACTTGACTTCCCCAAAGGAGGGAAAGCAACACTGAATTCCAAAATCTGGTGTCCATTGTTCATAAATGAGCATTCCCATGTAAGTTTGTTTACCAATTTGTGGCATTTTACAAGGTTGTTGGATTAGTTTTACGTTACATTGCCTATCTTACAAAATCACTTGAAAACTGATTTACAGAAGGCGGTGAGGTAAAGCGTTGCTAGTTGTTGGTTCTGTTGAGGATCAAATACTATTCGAAGAGTGTCACAAATCAATTTTTGGTCATTTAATGTCTAAATTAAATTTGTAAGTTGTTTTACCGAAATCGCAATGAGCGTCGTTTATTTAATTTCTAGTAGCACACTCTGCCCTCTGTTAAAACTAAGGAAAAACGTAGCCATTTTCGGCACTCGGGGCAGTATGAGACAAGACGAAATATGAGGCGGGATTTGGAATCTTAAGACACAAACACACACGTGAATTATTCACCCGCCGTGCTCACCCTCTTCTGCAGTGTTGGTCAGCAATTCAGCGGATATTTATATCATATTACTTATTTTGTTTTAGATAAAAAATCTATTTTTTTTAGAGTGAATGCGTTTGAAATAGTATTAATTGGAAGAAATTATGCTATTCTATGAAATTCCTCACTCCTGCATCAGTTGGATTTTAAAATTTGTAAAATTTTTATTCTTCAAAAAACCATGTCTAAGCCCCACGGCTTATCATCGCAGAATTAGGGTCGTATATCTAACGTTATCTATCTGAATTTCTTATTGTCTTCAATCAAACATTTCTATTCTTAATTTACATGTTAATTTCATTACCCATTAACTGTTTAAAAATTAAAATTGCTACTGCTGTTTGTGATGTAAAAAATACTTTTGAACGGCCAAGCTTAACTTTTTTCGATTATAACCTTGGTCGAATATCTGGATTTTAACTTTAAAAGTATTAATAACAAAAGTATTAATAATAAATTAGGCACTGTGAGTGATTATTCTGTATCGAGCTTTAATAATTAACCAGAATATATAATTCTATAATTTAGTATAATTAATATTACAATCCAAAAATAACCAGTATTCGAAACTTTTGATGAATAATTTCCGAATGTGCGGTATTTTTAGTTTGAGAATGCCCAGAAAGGCGCGTGTGATGCCACCCTCAAGCGGAGATGTTTCACCAACTGCGATAAATCAAGGTCAATCAGCTGAAGCAGAGGTACTGCATTTAATCCCAATTACATTGGATTTAGTAAAAGACGGCTTGGTAAGACGGCCCGCGGAGCGGTGTTGGATGTGACCTCGACGTTTGCAAAAGGTGACCTTGGACAGCATTAGCATAAGATTAGGATTTATTAGAGACCCTACACCGACACCGTACCGTTTTGCGTTTTGAAACTAATAATTGCGCAATGTTTCGTAGTAGCCTTGTATTTATCAAGAATTAAACACTCTAATTATGACATAACACACTTGCACTTAGCATGATTTTTGGTTATCTCTTTTTAACAGGAACTAAGCTCTGGACTTTTACATAAAACTCCGCATCCACAGACAGAAGCTGATATAGCCAAGAGTAAAGGTCAGCCGGTGCAGTCGTCGTGTGACACCGACACCAGGAATCGCTTCTTCAGCTTTAATATAACTGAACTACGCTCGAATCCGCTTAACTGAGGTAAGTATAAACTATGTCTTAGGCATAAAAGCCATAAATATTAGAGCCATATTTGGGATTTGGCATATAAAAGCATAAGGCATTTATTCAACAATCGGATAAATGCTAAGCTCCGCTTCCTGCGATGATTTGGAATAGAAGCATTTGCATTTAAAGCTCTCTCCATTGGCCTTTCATTGTTTTGCATACTAAAGATTTATGAACAATTTCAACTAGTTACCTTGAATATAACCACAGAAAACAACATAATTCCTACGAATTAGAGCTTGTTGTTGATAACCAGGCCAAATGGATAATCAATCTCTAACTGTCATTTGTCCTTACAAAGGAAATACCGATTCATAATGACACAAATGTACTTCCAACGTACCTCTGGAAGAATTTATGAAGGTATTGACACGGATTGGGATCCAGATATTTATGGGTGTTCATTCGCAATAATTTGCACATCTGGGTCTGTCGGATTATAAAGTTTTGTATCCACACGGATACTTTACAATGAAATGGAATCATTTAGAATGTCATTGATTATTTGACCAATGACCCATGAGGTCAATAGTGTGAGTGCCCTCATGAATCCAGTGATTTGTTTGTCACCTTAAATTAGGTTCTTACTTTGAAACTGACATTTGTATTTTGACCATCGTCGCTCGCCTCCTTCTTGCACCTGCAAGCGAGAAATAAATCATGGAGCCTGTCCTAAATGCAAATGACTGATTTAGGATTTCTGTTGTAAAAATTTAATGTCCTTCTGCTTCTGGATTCACTCCCCCCTAGTGTTTTATTTTCCTATATTCCATTAAAAGTAAAATCTTAATTTTCAGTTCGATGTCCTCGCTGGTAGAAATTCTGGAGTAAGGACATGGTAGTTTTTCCTAATTCCAAAAGCATGATAAGCTGACATTGATGAGGTTTATGAGCAAGGACCCAAGGACCCAAGTGAATTTAATTATAATGGAGGTTATGAAGTTTTGCTCCTCCCTATTCGTTGAAATTGAGGTCATTAATTTAAAAGGCGATGAGGATAGTGACAAGCGGAATGTGGTAGGATCGTGACTTTCACTGTGAAGAAAGTGGAATTGGAGATTTCTCTGATTCAAATGAAGTCCATTCGAATTCCACACTTGGCTAATGGTTTCCAACCCTTTCATCTACTAATACTTTCATGTAGGGGTTTCAGAATATGCCTGACCTCCGTGTCAAGCAATAAAGGCAGAAGTGTGCGAAGTGTATCTGTGTTCCAAACCCTATGGGGAAAATAACCAGAACCTGTAATATTGTGCAAGGCTTTTGCAATGGACGTCTACGTAAGAATTTTTCATGAAATTAAGTGTCATAAGGTTTGATTGAATTTCTGTCGCCTTCTGATTGCTTGGTTTATTTACACTCGAGGTTTCACTCCCTTCACAAACGAAAGACTTCGATAGGTTCATATGTGGTATTTGTGTGTCGTTGGAATCCGTGCTATATTATTGAAAAGAGACTGCTGTCGTTGATGGTAATGATAAATGCGTGGATACTTGATTATGCACTCCCCATTCCGAAATCGGAGCTTCCTTTTGGCCGGCCGGTGTTGGTCATTATTATTGCAAAAGCGGAGCTTTACATTGGCTTTACATAAAAGGGAAAACTTGCATGGGAAAGTTGGTCGCGTCAATGCTGTTCCCATAAAGGAATGGACCTCAATAAAGAAATGAAGAGTGCGTGATTTGATGGGGGCTAAAACCAGGGCGACAAAACGATTTCCATCAATTTCCCCTCCTTCCACTTGTCTTGAATAATTAATTTCCCTGAATACGATGAATTAGGATCAATAGAAATTAATCGATTTCTTTTTATTTATATGTCTTTACTTTTACCCTTGTATCTGCTGTAGGTGCACTTGAGTTAAGAATGACAATTAATAAATAAGGTTTCCCCATTGTAAAGTGCAAAGTCCCTTAAAATTATAAATGTCAGTAAACCCCACTTCCAGCTCCCTGGCTCTCTAGTGGTTCTTCAAAGTTTGTCGTTAGTAAAAGGTACTTGGGTGAATTAAAAATACTGTCGTGCCGTGTGCTTGGGCAGTACAACTGCCCCGTCATGCTGTTGACTATACTTAATTATGAATGCGTAGCTTTTAGCCGTTTTGTACATTAGGCCAAATGAAATAGAATAAGAAGGAACTGACTGAATCATTCAAAAAATTAACAGAAATTACAGGCTCTGAAATTCGTACTATTTTCGTAAGGCACTTTTGGCCAAAGACTCGCGAGCTCTTTGGATCGGATAAAAATTTTTGGTATCGCTGAATTTCACACAGACCTTTAGCAGAGGCTGCTGCGGTGGTGCTGTGTTTAAGGTGACGGCGTTGCAACATATTGCTCCCCCAGTCTCGGACTCATGTCTGGATTGGAGTGCGTAGAGTGCGAGTCGTTGTCATTCCCACTGCTTCCAGCAGTCGTATGTTGAGTCTCAGTATGTCTCCTGAGGTCAACTTTTCGTTGAAATGCTCTGCCACAGAGGTCACAAGCGAACGGTTTGAATCCTGTATGTTTCCTCGAGTGCGTGATGAGGTTGGAGGATTGGGAAAATGCTTTCCCACAGACAGTGCACTTGTGTGGTTTCTCACCTATTAGGAACAACCCTTTTTAGAAATGGCTGACGGAGAGAGAGAAAGCAACGTCTCCTTACCTGTGTGGATATAAGTGTGTTTCTTCATATCGGACTTTTGGTGAAATCGTTTCCCACAATATGGGCAAGGGTAGGGTCGAGTGTCAGAGTGGATGAGTAAATGAGTTGNGGTGAAATCGTTTCCCACAATATGGGCAAGGGTAGGGTCGAGTGTCAGAGTGGATGAGTAAATGAGTTGACAATGTTGAGGACCGTTTGAATGACTTCCCACACTGGGAGCACTGAAAATATATAATAAAATCTTACATTAAATGTCAGTCGTTTGGGGCATTTGGTCTATAAAAGTCTGATCTTTGAACATTAGATAATTGGCGTGGACGTAATAATTAAGGGATGGCGTGCTTTGAGTGCATTGTCCAGCCCAATTTTATTTGAAATGCAATTGATGTGTTTGGTTTTGCAATTCTAATTGCTTTTGGCTGGCGTCCGTCTGCGTATTTGGGGCTTTAAGCTGCTGTACAACAGCAGGAGCAGCAGGTGTTGTTGTCTTTTATACGATACAAGGAGACGATGATTCGGAAAGCAAAAACTTATCCGTAAAAGTAAGTGGTAGTAGCTCGTCTGCCAGGTTTTATTGCGGGATTCCTGGATTTCTAACCCAGCGTCCTTAAGGTGGTGTTCCTTTTAGGATAAATGACGCCCGCCCTTTTGGTCTTCTTGACCCGTGCGCGCTTTGTGTTCTTAAGCACCGTAGAACTCTGTGGAACAACTGTGAATCTGACGGTAGTAGCCAGATGCTCCAATACTCCTTCCTGCTGCCTCCGAATCAGATTTTCAGAAGCAGCCGGAGGATTTTCTGATTTTTTTCCCTTTCAAACTCCTTTCGGAAACATCTTTTGTTTTGTTGTATTACACACAGGTACTTCGTCTGGCGTGTGTCCTTGCCCCTTTGTCATTTAATTTTTGCAACTTTATTCTAAATTAATGCTTACCTGGAAAGTCCGTTCTGATGGAGAGAAGTGGGTAAAATCCCGCCTGTTGTAGAGCCCAGAAGGTCTTCGTCGATTACTAATTTCAGTGGATGAGCTAACTGAGACTGGGGAATGGGGATGATGGTGGACATGGTCATGAGCGGTGGAGCAGCCGCTTCCAGAGGATGCCAGCAAAAGACCAAGTCTTTCTTGCTCTTCTTCCAGGGCACTTGCTGGTGACCAGATTCGGTGACGAGGAGCCACCACAGTGGATACATTGGGAGATGACTTGATACAAAGGTTGAGTGGGACGTCGTCTGAAGGATCAAAGTCGATACTTTCTAAATGTGGAGAGAGAAAGGAGGAGAATTAGGAATTCATCGAATGCTCTTTCCCTCGTGATTTGTGACATTGGGCTTCTCTAATTGCGCTCAACCCCTCTCTTTCCAACTCTATTAATTTAGGGACGGTCGGAACTGTTGCTGGGAAGCATATGCAGAAGGGTTCAAGTTCCAAAAAACTTTCTCTGGCTACACCATGACCCCTAGTTTGACACGTCATCATCGGCGTTTATGGAGTCTTACTAGCACAGGGACTGGATAATGTAGTGGACTAAAGCTTTAGTCCAAGGGGTGGTGATGGTGAAAGTTGGTGCGTACCTTTATCCAGTAATTCTTCCATGTGGACTTTGTTCTGGGCGACGTTGAAGCGGGTGGGACTGGTGGCCCCGAGTCCGGCTGAAGAGTAGAAATTAGACGCTGAATGAAGCAAGATTCCGTAATGGGTAGCCCAAGGGAGAAGATTCAAACGCATTTCATCTTGGTGGGCAGACCGGTGATGGATGCGATGAGTGAAATTCTCGTTACCCGCTGCAGCAACTAAAAATTAAGATCCTGTAATGTCCGAAAAAAGAAACTTTCTCCCGGTTTTCCCCCTGATTCACCTTCGTTTACCTTAATGTACTCTCATTCCCCTTTTCTTATATAACCGTTTGGCAGAATGGGAAGTCCCACGTTGGAACTTGAGTTTTTGATTGATTCTGATTGGCTGTTTTGTTAACATAAGATTCCAAATCAACCAATTCCATCTGGCTGTGTAAACTTTGGACTGCGTTATAGTTGTTAATTATTGGGAGAATTCTATTCAAAAAGGGGATCGGAAGAAACTCCAAATAAAAATCCATATTTAAGAATAGGAAAAGTTATGAAAATAATGGCAATTCTTGATTTAGGATTTAACACTGCGGAGAAAGGTTATGCATGGCTTTCTCCTTGAGAGTTCCACGTGTGCCTAATTCTAAGTTTAAAAACACGAATGCTTTTAGGAAAGCTGAATTTTAAATGATTTCTAAACTATAAATATTTAACTTTGTTTTATATTTAGATGTATTTGTGCTATGGTTGCTTCTTCTTACCTCTTCTGATGATTTCTTTTTTCAAACAAAGGTTTTTCGGAAGTACTAGATCCATGAGGGAGCCGCGGTGAAAGGGTAGCTTTCTCTTTGGGAAGATTTTAATATTGTCTGTAATACTTTTCCTCCTTTCATTTGTCAACTGACTGTCTTATTGTGCCCTTGTTGGGCTCTCCAGGTAGACTCGCCTGGACTTCTTGAATGACTGCTAGGAACTGCCGGGAGTTTGTTCGGAAGGTGCTTTGCCCGTGCCTGAGGAGGATTCCCCAAATCCAGTAGAAGCAGGTGATATTTATGAGGAAGCTCCCGAAATGAGAATCTAATGTTTGCGTATTATGTTTTGATGAGTAGAACTTCTTCCTCACCTTTCCTCTCTCCCTGTCTAACAAACACCAAACCACCGGAGCCAATCAGAAGCACCGAGGGGAAGAACGCTGCCAGAGACTTTCCCCCGAGAAGGAATACACGGGAATATGAAAAAATAACTATCTCGAACCAACTAAATTATACAAAGTGGGCTTTTGGACTATTTGTAGACTGTACTATTTACATTTTAGATTTATTCATATACCTTTCATTCTTATTAACTTTCACCATAGGGCAACTTTTCCTCCAAAGTAGAACACTGCTTTCTCAATGAATCATTCTTATTCCTTACGATTAAAAAAGGTTTCAAACGTAATGATGAATGGGATGACACGAAAATGACCGAAAATGAGGCCAAAAATTCATGACCTGTTTTGAAATGTTTTCTAAAAGAAATCATGTCTCGAATGCCCTTATGCAAGAAATCTTGTCCCAGTCCCTTAAGGTTCTGCTGGTAGCTATTTTAGCTTTGTTTAGGTTAGGATTAACGCATTTTAACGGTTTTAAAGTTTAAACTTAGCACTGATTCTGTCATATTTAAACTTCATTTGGATTTTTGTAAGCTAAATGAGACGTTTTGTTGTACTTAAGTGTTAAGTGTTAGCCCAGAATTTATGATTCCAAGGTTATATCGTTTTGGTTTAGAATGGATGAAATGGATATTGATATTTTCTGTTTGCTGACCATTGCTAATTGATATGTTGTTGACCATTTTTGTCTCTCCACGTGGCATGGAGCATACATAATTTACGTGTTTTCATTTCGATCGACACTGTGATTGAATAAACGCTGGCTAATTTTACTTTAATGAACATAACCCGAATTTCCAAAAGGAGTCCATTGATGGCTTTATATTTGCTTGGGTCTTTTGAATTTTTCATCATTGTTGAATTCCGATTGATGACATCCACGTGGAATCAAAATTTTGAAATTGGGCCTTGTTTTTGAGTTATTGGATTGGAGAGTACGCATGTTAAGCGACTGTTGAGAGATTGAGTCATGACGGTGAAAGAGAGGAGCATTGATTGGCAGTGGAGGACGTTGATTGAGCGAGCGCGTTGTTGTTGATGTGTTTTCTATTTGATTTGAGTAGGAATTTTGGGGAAAGTGATTACGAGATGAGCTGTTTTCCCCATTCATTCCCCATTCCTCTTTATCCTATGAGGAATCGACGGAGACTTGAATAATTGAGTAATATTACCTAACGTCGCTTATTTCATTCATATTTTAAGGACTATTGATTGCGGGGCTTTAGAAAGTCTGACATGGAATCAAGGTAGACGACGACGGAACCGACTCCCCCTCACTGACACGCCCTTACGTGGACAGACCTCTGGACATGAAGGACCACCTGACGAAGAACAGAGAGTGACATTGACATACACACGACGACCCATTGGTCAACGGGGTCATGCATATCACTCATTCATTTCAACACCCTCGCCCTCAAAACCCTTCGAATACATTTAGGCCACTTTGATGGTTATTTTTAACTAAACTGTTTTGATCCACGTTGCGTGGTAAATGTCATATCCCTTAAGTTTCAGTTGTTTTCCTTGCTGAAATTGAACATGAAATGAAATGACGACAGCAACATTGTTGTTTCTCAACTTTTCAGACTTCGCAAAAAGTATTTCAAGTTTATTTCAAGTAAAAAAGAAAAGAAATGTGTAAAGTCGATGCCCCTTCTCCAGTTTTTTTTTAAATTTTAAGTTTGAGTCTAATCTAGAGGATTGTAATTGCAGAGTTTTTGTTAACGACAACTGCATCATGTCTGCTACTAAACGTCTGCAATTTCTCCAGAATTCCTCAGTTTTTTTTTAATTTTAAAAAAGTAGTCTCACTGTACTGTTACGAGAATGGCCATTTGACCATGAGTTGACATCTTCAAACGGTGTTTGTTGACTCTGGCATTGTGAGTGGTTGATTTGAGTCACACGTACCGTGCATAAATTCTATGTTGTTGGATAATTCCAAAAGGCAGCTATGCGTCCCAACTGTTTTGTGAATCCCCGCAATTGAGGGGCGCACTTGGAGTGGGGACTTTGTGATGAGTAAGGCTCGTGTCCAGGGGGAAGGGATTAGGATGATTACTCCGTCCCCTTCGCGTGTTCTTTTTTTTTCAAAAAGGTCCCTGCTCTTAAAAGTGAGAAGAAGCTCCAATGATCCACCCGGGTGAAGTGGTCGTAGTGGTGGCAGCAGTCGGGAAAACAAGAAGAGTGAAAACGCTGCCGATTGACACCTGACGCTTTTGAGCGAGCGTACGACCCAAGCTGAAGGGAGCAACCCTTTCCCCCTTCTTCCGCTTTTGTAATAACACACGGATTAATCATTCGTAATTGAACTCGAGGAGCTGAGGATTTCAAGATTTCTAAATCTTAACAAATCTTTTAAGATTTTTTGAACTTCAAGTTTTGCATAAAAATGATGGCAATCTTAGACCTTAAGATCCAGGCAGAAATAAACTGATCCTTCACCTTTTTGGAGTTTTAAATCTGAACTCTTGCTCAATTGAAATGAATTCCTTGAATTCCCTTTTGTGAAATGAATTTGAAACTTAGTTTTTTAACCAATGGGGAAGCTGGATTTTCCCAAGCATATGTCGCCCTTTAGATGAAATGCTAATGGTTGGTTTTCTTTTTAATGGGGTGGCAAATCCTGCTGTTTCTGGATTAAGTGGAATTGGGGTTGATTCATTTTCAATTGTGATCCTATGGACTTTCACTCCACATGAGCCAATTTGGATGTCATTAAGAGGACTTGGAGTGAACGACTTTTTATTGGTTCCAGACGCTTATCTTCCAAGTCTCTTCTGTCGTTTTGGATGAGCAGATGAATGTAGCTCAGGGGAGACCAGATGATATTATTCAATGACGTGGTAATGGTCTTGAAGGGTCCGTACAAACTCCCTTCATTTCTAAATTAGATTCCTCTCTACCTTTCCCCATTGTTCTCCCTCCTGCCCCCTTTGACTTTTAGAAAAAAAAAATAAAATCAAGCGGAACCGTGTGGTGTGTGTAAGGGGCTATGTATCAAAATGTTAATAGTGGACGCGTGCCCCGTTATACCCTTTTTATATTTCCAAGTTCAAGTACCCCTCTATCTACTATCATCTTAACGAATCTTGTCATTTCTCCTACCGTCGGGTCTCTGAGGCTTCTTCCGCTTCCACCTGCCGTATGCTAATACCAACAATTCAAAGCTCTCCCCAGGAGACACGCGCACCGGAAACCAAAGGCACACGACCAACTACAAGTCTTGGGAGTTTGGATTTTTAGCAATTTTTAGGATTATGTTGTCGTTCTTTTGGCATTTTGTTTGGTATTTAGGCATTTTGGTTATGCACATATTCATATGAGTTTTATGCACAATTTGTTCAAGTTATTTTGACAAGTTTTGGAGGCTGCAAGGTGGTAGAGATGTCTCCGTGGATTTATGAGTTGGATGCTGGTGTGTGGCGACAGGTGTTTGTGTCTGGATTCCTTGTCCATTGTCATGTCATCATTGTCTCCTTTTGTACAAGAATTAAGGAATCCTCATTCGGCCTATGGACGTGAGTGGAATATTAACGTTGGATGGCGGCACTTTTCCAGCACCCAAGACACCACCACCGCTAAACTCTTTTCCCATTCCAATTCCGTCTTTCTCTCCTCTGCCGCGGAGTTAGTGTTGAAGCTAAGGCCTATACGTTGAAGGCAGATGGGAATGTTTTAGATGCTCAGAGGAAATCGGAAATGTCCATATCCTTGGATTTGTGTTGTCCAATTCCTGGATTGGATTGATGTGTAGAAGACCATTTCGGGTAATTTGTTATTGGGCTCACTCCGCTGGAAGTTTGCAGGACTTTGACCATCTGTTGGCTATGATTTATTTTCTCACGTGAACTCCAACCCCGTCCTTCTCTAAAGAGTATCTTTAAAATCATAAAAATCTCCATTTCGCTTCTGATTTCTTCATTGATTGGTTAAAGCGGAGTCGCATTTTGATGAAACATCTCAAACGGTTGTTTGAAATGTAATGCAAGGGGGTTTCTCAGGGACAGTGGCAACGGGGTTAACCCGTTGGTCTATTTTTTATTATACTAAGCACCGGTCCTCTGACTCAGTTAATGTTATAACATTCAATTGTGGTTGTAAGCAGATTTGGAAGTTTGCAGGACTTTGACCATCTGTTGGCTATGATTTATTTTCTCACGTGAACTCCAACCCCGTCCTTCTCTAAAGTCTAAAGAGTATCTTTAAAATCATAAAAATCTCCATTTCGCTTCTGATTTCTTCATTGATTGGTTAAAGCGGAGTCACATTTTCATTAAACATCTCAAACGGTTGTTTGAAATGTAATGCAAAGGTTCTCAGGGACAATGGCAACGGGGTTAACCCGTTGGTCTATTTTTTATTATACTAAGCACCGGTCCTCTGACTCAGTTAATGTTATAACATTCAATTGTGGTTGTAAGCAGATGCTCCCGAAGAGTGTCTTCACTAAAGGAAGGAGAATAATGCTAAAATTAACCAGAAAGTCACCTGTACTTTTCCAAGCGTCATGTGGGGAATGGGGAAATAATTAAGGAAGACTTTCATAATATTTCTAGGAGAGGACCGTTGGAACCTGTGGCACGTGCCCCCTCCCTCCTTCCTTGTTATTGTTCCTTATAACATGAAAAAGACAATGGATGGAATTAGGCAAAGGTTAAACCACCCTAGTCGAGATATGGGAAATGGAGGGGGAATTTGAAGATTCCCGCCTGTCATTGTTTCCCCGTGTGGACAGGGGATAAGATGAATAGTTACACAAAGAGGAAAATCTTGGAGAAAGGGAAACAGGTGTGGCAATTCTCAGCACTTACTTCTAAAAAGCAAGAGTCGAAGGATTCTTAGATTCGCAGACATCTTTACTTTACTCTTAAATCCAGTCGGTCCAAATTGTGGAGTAAAAATTGGAGTAAAAAGAGTCATTGGAAATTTTTTTTTTTTTTTAGAAAAATGGAATGTTTTGGTTTCCTTTTCGGTTTTAATGTTTTTTGATTTGAATGTGACTAAAGTTTTTAGAAGTTTTAAAACCTTGTGGTTGAAAAAAGCAATTGGGACTAATTGCCCTTTCCACTTTTGTCAGATGGAATCTGTGGGAGTGTAATTACTTTTGTAGCGTCGCTCGTGTGACAATTGCCATGTGTGAAAATGGAGGATCTCTCCGTCTCTTGTTGTTGTGATGGCGTAACATTTTTCCCTTGCTACTGCAGAGCCTGACTGGCAGAGCCCACTGTGATATTCCAACACACTGTTCGTCTTTTGGACATTCGTTTTTTTGGTTTTGGATTTTCCCTGTCTTTTCTCGTGTGTTGGGCTTTTGGTTTTTTTGGTTGGCTGCTTTCCAAGAGGATCTCTGCAGTGAAAGGAGCCAGACCGCAGAAATCTATTTTCTCTTTCCGCTCTGTCGCCTCCTCAGAGCTGTTCTCTAAAGAACCCTGGTTTTTGCAGGGGCGGATGATCATTATTATTATGATCATTACAAGTGTTGTTGTCTCCATTTGGAAGTCTCCCTTCCTCCTGTGGCTCTTTTAATGAGTCCCCACACTGTCCATTTCCTTCCCTTGACACAATAGGAAATCCTCTGTCTCTCATTAAGACGTCATCCATTGGATTAGAGAGACGCTTTTGTTTTACATCTTCCCGCCAGAGCCTAATGATGATGAGAATGGAGGCAGAGCAGGAGCTGCTAGCAGAGCGGAGCCCTGTGTGTTCCCTTTTACTCCTCCTTTATCCCTTTATCCAGAGTAGAAAGTAAAAATTAGAGAACAGACTTTCCATTTTCACTCTGGTCGAATAGGAAATGTAAAAGAGCAGATTGTCTTCAAAGGAAACTGGGGAAAGGGGAAATGAGATGCATTTCAATTTCCTCAAGGAGAGGCCTCGGAACGCTCCTGAAATTGATGGGATGAGAAAAAGTGAAAGTTACGAGTGAAACTTGTATAAAGGGGGTTGGGCATACATTATGATTATCAAGGTAAGATGAGGTGCTCTACTTTGCATTTTGAACGGTTTTCTATTAAAGCGAATTCCACTCTCTGTGGTGGAAATAGGTTTCCAAATTTCCCTTACCGTCACCGCTTCCCATATCTCCGTTTGAGAGATTTTTTATGACTTTGCTTCCCTTTCATGTTTTCCCAAGGCTTTTTCGGAAGTTGGAAAAAGTTATATTTTGGAAAGGTGGTTTTCTCTGTTGGGAAGGTGGTGGTGGCTACTTGGGAAAGATAAGGAAAGTTGAATATACACGAAGAAATTGAATAATTCATGAGATGTTTTTATTTCACGAATCATTTCCTATTACAAGATTCTTATGTCTTCTCTTTTACCCAAATACCATTCTGGATCTTCTTCTGGATGAGATCATAAAGTTCAGAGAAAATAAACTGTAAAATCTACTTATACTTTTTTACCTACTAAAAGGTGAAAAGCTTTGGAATTGTAAAATGTTAATCTAAATTTATTTCCTCCCTGTGAGCAGTCGCTTGAAAATAAGACTTTGGACGTAACCAAAATGTAAAATCTTCCGTTGTTAAAACTGCATTAAGGTTCTTTTTTTAAATTGTCACGTTTTGGAAATTGCACTGGATGTTGGGAATCCCAAAAAGCTATGGGAAAGGGGGACTTTCTCTTTTCTTCCGTTTAGCGTGTGAAATTTGCATCCCTTTGATCTCCATTTAATCGCATGTGGTTTCCCTTTTTTATTCGCCACTGTTCCTCCTCTGCCTTTTGATGAACACTCCTTTGTCATACTAGTGAAAGCCTCTCTCTATTATTTTGGTTGAGGTTTTTTTCTTCTAAAAAGGGAAAGTTAGCGTGTGAAATTTGCATCCCTTTGATCTCCATTTAATCGCATGTGGTTTCCCTTTTTTATTCGCCACTGTTCCTCCTCTGCCTTTTGATGAACACTCCCTTTGTCATACTAGTGAAAGCCTCTCTCTATTATTTTGGTTGAGGTTTTTTTCTTCTAAAAAGGGAAAGGACGGATTTTTTTTAAAAAAAGATATTCGACTGGCGCTCCTCAATTTTGACCTCAAAGGAACCCTTAGAGTTCAAAGGAATGGAAATTATTTTAAATTTTGCTGCTGGATGGTTGAATTCTAAACTGCCGGGGGAGTTTGTGATGGAATAAGGAAAAGAGATTAGTAAGAGACGGGATTCGGTAATTGCTCTATGGGCTAATGCATGGGTTCGGACAATCTGCTCTGCTTTCACCACTGCAGGGAAAGTGGGGAAAGATCAGAGGATTCGAATCTCATACTCCCAGAATCCATTCCTTCCAATCTCCTCGTAGACGAGGAGAAAGCAGAGATAATGTCCAAGGATGGTCACTCAATCCGAATTCCATTCCAACAAATTCAATAAATTCTACTTTCCAAAATGCCCTTAGCCTAAACTCACTTACACAATTCAAGATTTCAATTTCAATAAATGGACTCTAAAGACGAAGCAAAATAAGTGTCAGTGTTTTGAAGCTTGTTGAAGAAACGTTGAAGCTCGTGCTCCATGTTTCAAATGTTTATGAGAATAAGGTCGGTGAAAGCAAGGAGCTTTATGACTAGGAAGAGGATGAACTTTATGATTATTGTTTTTATGATTTTAATGTTAAGATTGAAACCCAATTGGCTGTTGGTCATGGTCATGTTTGAAGATAATAAACTGATTTCTTGTGTTGTTTTGTTAGCGTTGAAATCTTTGAAGAGAAGGTTGAATGAGTTCATTTTGAGGATTCTGTTCCTTTTGCGTCTTTCGGTGCTTGTTTAGAATTGGCGTTGGAAGTGGGAATGGTAGGATGGGCGGAGTTTGGAGTCGTGGATTGGGATTTTCCTCCTCCGCAGCATCCCACCCAGAAGGAGAGAGAATGCCTGGGATTTGAGAAAGCCCGCGCATCCACTGCTAAATCAGGCGCTGGATTTCAGTAGACTTTCTCTTCCGTTGGAACACCCACTCTCTCCTCTGACTGGCTTATGCTCGTCCCTGCTTTCTCCACACACTGACTCCCTTCCAAAACAAAGTAGTCCTGGAATCTCGACTTTTATTCACGGCCCAAGGTCCTTCCTCCCTCACTCACACTCACTTCATCACGCCTCTACTAGTGCCAGGACTGGACACGGGACAGACAATTAAACAATCTCGACAGGGAATGATAATTAGAACACGTTCCAAAGCAAATCACATTACAAAGTGGAAGACAAAATAGATTTATTTTTTAGATATTTGTGATGATGTCGTCAGAGTGTGTGAGTCAGTTTGACATTCTCACCCTCTTACGGAAATGTAGTGACAAAAGTGCATTTCGACTTGTTGCACCCTCAGCAACCCCATCGTCATTCCTCAAAGCGGCAGCAGGTTAAACAACCTCAATTAAACCATCAATTAATCACTCTAGCAAAGCAACAACTTTCGTATTCTCTCCTTCCTTTCAACAGGAAGGAACTAAAGGAATTAAAGTTGATTTCTAACCAGATTTGTTTTGTACTTGACAGGGGGATTGAATATAAAGTAATGAATTTTGATTTTCTTGATTTTCCGGGTTTTTTATACTTTTTTGATTATCTAAGGAGTTTCCTATCCGGTTTTGTTTTTGTTCAACTTGTGCATCTGGTTGTTTTTTTAGTGACACTTAAAATATGAAAGCCAACTGGACGAATGTCAGGATTTCGGATTTGTTGTTTTATTATAGGAAGGGGTTGACATATTTCCACCACCACAGTGTGTGCAATTTTCTGTACTTTTAGGATTCGGATCTTCCCGGGTTTCATCAGAGTCACAAGTGTCTGACCTCTTGCTGTCCCCAAGTTCAGGTGCCCATCAGCTCCGATCATGGAACGACCTCGTTTTCCCACTTTTACCACACCAGCAATCACCCAGCACAACCACCACTGTGAAAACTCCATCTTCCTCTGCCTCATCCCTTTCCCACCAATCAGAGACCTCTCTCCAGTCTCCAAGGTCAACGACTCCACCAGCCTCTTCCCCCCGTGAAAAGTCCAAGACCCTCTTCAACAACAACTCTGAGATTAAATTTGGGATTGAGCGACTCCTCAAGCCCAAAGTGCTGAGCGTCAAAGACATTCTTCGGAATGAGGTCACTGACGCCGTGTCCGGGAAGGCAGAGGGAAGGGACAAGGCTTCACCAATCAGCTCCACAATGGCCATGTTCTCATCATCCAGTAGATCTCTCTTTAGCCAATCAACAGCCGCCGCGGCTGCAGCTGCTGCACTTTCTTTCCCCAGCTTTTTCTTACCACCGCATCCCTTCTTACCATTCCAGAACAATTTCTTATTTCAACCTAGCAGTTCAAAAATGAACTCGTCCCATGGTTCAAGTCAAGGGTCATTGACCTCTCCGGGTTCTAATCATGCCGCCTTCCACCATCACCACCACCTCCATCACCATTCTGCATTTCTCCTTGGGAAGGGTCATGTCGGCACTTGCTTTCCCAAAGGAGGCTCGACGAATGGCAGCGCCGGGAATCTTCTGCCGAACTCTACCTCATCTCTAATTGGCTCGGAGGTCTTCAGTTGCGTCAAGTGTGAAAAGATGTTTAGTACTCCGCACGGATTGGAAGTTCATTCCAGGCGGTCACACAATGGGAAACGCCCATTTGCGTGTCACCTCTGTAACAAGACGTTTGGTCATGAGATTTCCCTAAGTCAGCATAGGTGGGATTAAGATTTTAAACAAATCTTTGAACGATTTCCATAGGGTTGATGATTTCTTTGTAATTTTTAAGAGCTGTTCACAGTATCGAGAAGACGTTTTCTTGCGCCCAATGCGGCAAGTCATTCAAGCGGTCTTCAACATTATCCACTCATCTCCTCATCCACTCTGACACGCGTCCCTACCCTTGTCCATTTTGCGGGAAGAGATTCCATCAGAAATCGGATATGAAGAAGCACACGTACATTCATACTGGTAATAAGGATAGCTTGGATTCCCTTCTGGTCTTTGGGTCTAGCTCTAGCTGGATCAGTTTCTTGATGAAGGGAGTAGATAAGACGATTGATTGTGATAGAGCATGATGGACTTCTGGACCATCATGCTCCATAGCATTTGCCTCTTGGCGTATTACATCAAAGCCACAGTTTGAACTTCCAGTTCCAATTCCAGCCCCAAGTCCAGCTTCCTATGAAGGTTTTTTTGCTCTGGACAATTAAGGGAATTAGGATCTGTGGATCTCCTGGGGATTTCCCACTCTCTCGATTAAGAGATCATGTTTCTCCAGACTCCTTTTTTCAACACTTCCCTCCAAAAATGTAATTGAATCACTCCATCGCCCTTTACAAAAACTCAAGGCAGATCTTGCTTGAAAGTCTCCTCTCAGTCTTTCAGTCCATATGGCTAATCTCATACTATCGATTTTCCAGTATAGGATTGTTTCTTTAAAACCCTTTTTGGCTCAAGTAGGAACCAGGGAGAAAGTCAACAGGGCCAAGGATCGGAGAGTGTATGCCCGGTGAAAGTTTTGACTGGAGATTTTTTGGGTAAATGTTTTGATTGGGCAAATCGGATGGTGGTAAGTGCCAGAAGGGGAAATCTCATTAAGACCAAGGCCTTGATCCTCTATGGTGGTGTGGTGATTGGCTCTTTCTCCACACTTTCACGCCTTACCTTTTAAATGAGATGGTGCGATGGTGGAGTAAAGAGAGGCTTTTCATCCTTCCAAAGACAACACTTGAGTCTTCCGAGCTGAAATTAAAAGTACTCCATCTTTGTCTAGAGTGGGGAGGAATTGACCGCAACAGTCACAGTTCGCTGATTGATTTTCCAAGAAGGAGAAAAGGAGCTCGTGCTTTCTAATCATCCCCACAGGTTCATCACACTTTCCTTTTTCTAAGAATAAAACTTATGCTGAGGTTCTTTTTTCTATTTCTCTAAAAAGAAACTTTGAGAGTATGAGGATGAGGAAAGTAAAAGGTTGCAGTACTGTTCAGTTAGCATTGGACAATGTCGTTTTACTACCGAAAATATATGTGTTTTATATCATAAACTTGACAACTAAACCTTCGTCTTTATTCTGGTAGTTTATGATTTTGAGATTTTATGAGGAGAAAGGAAGAAGGAGAAAGTGTCAAAATCTCAGATAGTTTTTTCTCCGCTTTTACTGCTGAGGTTGTCTCATCAGTTTCCTTGTCCACTCCGATTTATATTCTTCCTCCTGGATTTGTGTCCTCGCTTTAACATCCGACTGGAATTTCCCTTCCAGGGTATAGAGCGGAATTAGGGTCAGTTGTCCGCAGAGGGAAAGTTCAAATTCTATTCTTTTTTGTCGTCATTCCTTCATTGGATTTCGGGATTTCTATTGGGAATTGAGCAATTTGTCAGACCTTGTTATAACAAAGGAGGGGAGGAATTACAATTCTGTTGAAAATCCTTAGTTTACTAATTGTGGCTGGAAGCAAAGTTGCGTAGAAATCTGAATCTTTTTTTCTTTCTCTTTGATAAATCCTGTTAGTTAATTCCTGGGGTTGCGTGGACTTGACACTTTCACTGGCTGCTTTGATTACGTATTGGGTTGTGTGGTAGTTACGTTTTCACATAGGAAAAGACCAGAAGGGCTAACTTTGTTTTCATAATGGTTAACGGGATTTGAATGTTCCCTGTTGTTGATGTCCACAGGCGAGAAACCACACAAGTGTCTCGTTTGTGGGAAAGCCTTTTCCCAGTCTTCAAACCTCATTACACACTCCCGGAAGCACACTGGATTCAAACCTTTTGCCTGTGACCTCTGTGGAAGAGCCTTCCAGCGGAAAGTTGACCTGAGGAGACATAGGTATGAGATGCATTTTGTCTTTTCTTCATCTCAAATCGTTTGAGTCTGAAGAAACTTTTTATAAATGCTATTTTCAATTTGAATTTCTGCAGGGAGACTCAGCACAATGACGTGTCCTCATCGTTCTTGACAAATCTCCATCACCATCATCAACCGCCGCCACCACCGTGCTAAAAACCTTAAAGTTTTACGTAATTAATGGTGTCTGGACAGTTCTGGTCGCCCCTGTTCCAACTTATTGCTAATCTACAGTTTTGTTTTCCTTTCACTCTACTCTGGACTCTGATCAATACTTGTTGTTTGGAAATAAACTCCTTGTGCTTTTTGGAATTGCTCATTCAGTTAAGTGTCTGGAAATTGCTTTGATTAGGAAGTGATTATGATATTGACTAAAGGGGGAATGATGCGTAACAGGATACACAGTTCCATACGTCCGTTGTTGATTTTTCTTCCATTTCTCTTTGCCCTCCCTCTGCTTGGAGTTTTTAAATTGAATTGTAATTTTGGTTTTGGTAGAGTGAGGTTTTCCAATCTAGTAAATGCCCTGATCTGGTTTATATCTCAAGTGATCGCTTCACACATTAAATATTAACGAGAAAGGATTTTGGCTGCCTGTGTGGTTTCGCCAAATCATCGTCCTGGCATCATCCGTCTCTTGCCTTGTGTAATCCCATCATGGCTTCAGTGGACCTAACCCTTCTCTCAACTTACCCGGGAGACGACGACTCACTCGTGTGGAGAACTTGTGTATTCAAAGGGCGTAGGAATCCAGGACCGAAACTTCTTACGCCCTTCATTGGATACTCGCTCAGGGACTACTCCGGAAGAACACTTTTTTCGCGGTGACTGGGATGGAAAAGGAACTCAAAAGCGGATTTGGGAAAACTAGAAATTCCCAGGGTCATAAAAAGACGAGAGTCGGGAGGATTGGAGGTTCAAGAAATTATAAAAGAGAAAGCAAACTTTCACTTTGAGATGATTTTGAAATCATGGGGAAAGGAAAGGGGCGAATGGAAACTACTACAAAGATTCTTCTTCCATCTCTCCTAGTAAATCCTTCTCTCTAAAAACTTAAATCTAAAGAACGTTCTCTAATCCTTTAGTCTTTGAGAAAGTTAATCTTTCGAGTTGTTAATTTCTCATCCTATTTCGGGGCTCTGTCGCTCAAAACTTCATAAAAGGCTTCTCTGCTCTGCCGAATCTTGAATTTTTGATGACTTTTTAGAAGAGTGGTGCAAAAGTTTCTTTCTCCATTTTTGAATTAATTAAGGAGAGTATAGAGAGGAGATACTTTTTCCCTTTAATTACGACACTTTGAGAGACACGAGGGTTGCATGAGAGTATGCTGACAGGAATATGATTTTAATATTGTCGGTGGTAGATGGTTAATTTCCAAATGCCTTGTTTGCCTAATGGACCACATCCACGGGAAAGGTGGGTTTGTCAAATTGAAGAGTATGTGTGAGATGGATCTCTTGTGCCTAATTACGCCCTCCAAGATCATCCAGAAGGGAGGAGTCAGTCATTAAATTATGCACAAACTTCCTTTATGGAGACCATGAAAACAAAGGAGTAAAAAATTAGTAATCCATCAAGGAAGTGGTACGCCTTCTTCGTGAAAAAAAAACTTGTATAATCACCAGAAATTAAAAATTGCATTATTAATGAGGATAAGGCGTGCTTGGAGTGGATGGTGGATTATTATTATCATGATTATAGAGGATTACTTTCTCGGAGTGAAAGTATATAAAAAGTGTAATTAAATTAGTGTCAGCTTTGACCTAAGTGAGTCTGAAGGCGGGTAGGGGCAGGAAAAAAGCATCAGTTCATTTTGTTATTAGTCAGGAACTCATTATTCATAGCTTGTTTTAGCTTGATGATAAATTGATAATCAATTAAATCTTCTAAAGAAGGCTGCAATACTTGGTTTTCATTAATAAGTTCCTTTCTATCCATTGCTATCTGAATACAATGGAATTGCAATAATCCCTGATTTTGCAACGCTATAAATTGGGCTATAGTGAAAGTTAAGGGCCCTACATTGGAATGCTTTCACCCTTAATTTGAGATTCTACTGTCTTCAGGCTGTGTAGAGGAAGTGAATATTTGCTCTCCTGGAGCTACTGGGCTGGCGTAGATTAAAGTTAGGATTTAGGTTTTTATTTTTACGTTCCTGAGACTCCTATTGGAATGCGGGTGAGGAGGGAATAAGGAATGAGTAACCCGGGTAAAGAGAAAGGCGAGTATAGGCGAAGAGGGAAACCTCGGTTCGGTTGTATTTAAGATTTTCGTAATAATCCTACCACCGGGTTGTAGTCGGGGTTATTTATGGGACACTCATGGCATGCAATTATGCGGAAGAATGCAAAGGAAAAATATCTATATAGGGAAATCCAACACGGCACTGGTCCAAAGGACCTTTCTATTGGGAGAGAAAGTCAGAGAGAAGAATTTGACTTGCTTTCCAGAGAGACTCAAAGACTTCTGAAATTTTGGGATCATTAAAGCCAAGAATCACGCAGGCACTAGAGAATCTGATTAAAATAATTGCCGTCATCACTTCCTTCTTCTGGAGAAGTCCCCCGTCTGTCTCCTTTTAGACTTTCTCCAAAAGGCAGGAAACAGGATTGATGGTCTTTAATCAAAATCAATTGGTGTCTGGGAATGGGATCTTTCCAGGGCCTAAAGACTCAGGGAACTGGGTCTCAATGCCCATTGGCTGGTGCTGGATTGAGTCTTAGAGGATCAAAGTCTGGGAGTTGATTGTCATAAGATTTCAATGCCGGAGATGATGGTTAATGGATCAATAGATTTCGAGGTTGTTTCTCCTCTGGAAGCAGGAAATTAAGTTAAGGAAAAGGGAATTACTCTAATCGGTCTGAGAGGGTTGACATTGTTGACAGACTCAAATTGCCATCACACCCGTTTCTCAAATATAATTCCGAAAGTAGATGCTTTTATATGACAAATGACTAGGGTTTGCTTTGCTCCCGAGTCACGGGAGGAAGGTAGTGTTCAATCAAGTTTCCCCGAAGCCTTGTTTGTCCAGACCATTAAACCCGATGAGACCAGGCCGGGAGCCCGATTCCTTGTTGTAAATCCAACTAATCTTTGATGACTTGCCTAGAGAAGGTTTTATTTTTATTATTTCCCACTTTCTCCCAGGTGGGCTGGAAGAGTGGGCTTCAAATGCAAACAGAGCAGGCCTGAGTGTAGTGTTTGGTGGTGAAATTGGGAACACAAGAACTGAAAGTCGAGTCGACTGAGAAGGATCTAATCCTGGAGACTTCAAACTTCCTTCAAGCCTGCTGCTCCTAGAAGCTCCTCCTCCTTTGCTTTCACCATCGTCTCCTTGGAGACTTTAGACACTCCACTCGAGAAGCTTGAGAAGCTCAAGTGGGAAACCCAAGATGACCAATTGCTCCCTTTACTTTAAGTGAAGACGAAGATTCCCTTTCCACTCTTTGTTCTGATGCAAAATCTAACCAAAGAATTTGAGCTTCATGCTTTCTCCAGAACTTAAATGGCTCCGCTGTCGTAGTAGACTCTCAGTGGCAAGAGGCAAGGGTAAGGATTTCAGATCAAACGTCAGAAACTGTAAAGCCATTTGAGGATATTGTTCCTGCCCATGCTTTACTACGACAGTGGTTTAATTGTAGGTCCTTTGTTGATTTTAAGAGAGATGGACAGTTGTTGGATAGGCCGAGAGCATGCAAAGGGTCCCAGTAGGGAATTGGGCACTCTCTGAAATCGCCTTAAATCCAAAGCTCCTCGTCCGCCACGGATCAATCCCACATCTTCCTTTCGTCATTTTCCAGCTCATCCTTCTAATATGATCATGTCCCCAATGGAACTAACGGCCAGAATTGACACAACCCGCCTCTTTCGTCCAGCCCTTCTTCTTTTCTAACTAAACAGTCTCAGTCTATGTAATACAAATTCTGTAAACTTTTTTCTTTCTTGAAATTGGATTTCATGTTCTTTTTGGTTTTCCATTCCTCTGTTCCTCTGTCATCGTCATCACGCAAATCCCCACCGAGTACTTGGCCAAGCTCTTCCGTGCAGAACCACATCTTCCTCTCCGCTTCATTTATTATTCAGAGGTGGTCCAATCTCATCTAATCCTCGTCCTCGTCTTAACGATGACTTCACTCACGACAAATTGATTCCCACTTTGCAGATACTAAACGGAACTGGTTCTTTCACCAATCGTGACCAAGCGCCGACGCAGGGATCAAGGGAGCAGGAAGTGACAGAGAGGTACATGACTGATTTCCAGGTTTTCCCTTTGTTGTTTTAAGTTTTTCCCGTTTTCAATTTGAGCTGTCGAGGAGAAAGTGTTTGTTTTGCTATTCTACTGGGAAATTGTTTTCTTGAGTTTGTGAAAGGAAACTTATCAGTGAAATATTCTGGGTTTTGCGGAACTTGTTTTTCCGTGTCTTACTGGTAGAACTCACTTTCTGTCAATCTGACATGGACATTGGGGACACAAGTAGGGACCGAGTGCCCGGGCCGAGAGTCCAATAACTTTGAGTGTGAAACCAAGTTTCGAAAAAAAGAAAGGAAAGTCATGACCAAAAGTGTCAACGTCCTTCTTCCCCAGAATGTCAGATATGAGCCATGTCAGGAACCTGGACATTTTATTTATGCGTCGGGAGTCTTTGAATTTGAGTTTTTAATCCTCTACCAGTGTTATGATTACCCTCCTTTGTTTCTCACGAAAGAAAGTTAAAAGGGAGGAAAAGAAAATGGAGAAAGCGAAATTGAATTTGAGTTCCTTGTAAGAATAGGAAGTGGAGGAGATGCTGGAGTGAAAAGTTAAATTGGATTTAAGTTCTTATTATATTCACTATCACTTCCCCTTCCTCTACTACCCGGTTCCTCTACTACCCGCTTCCTCGCTCCTACCCGTGAAAGTAAAGAAAAGAGAAAGTCAGATGGAGGAATTGTAGGTCCCTGCGGGAGATGCGATTTTAACACTAATTGCCTCATCACCTCAATCAGGAACATGGAAAATGTGCTTTAGAAATTCCTACCTCTCCAATCCTACCTCTTTCGAATCCTTTCGAATCCTTTCGAATCCTTTCGAATCCATTTTTGATCATTTTTGATTATTAAGGTTAGAAAGAGTTGTAAAAATCTCTGTCTGTCGAGTCTGTCCTCATAATTTGTAATTTTGGAAGCTTGTAGTACAAAATTGTTTTAAATAATTGAACTGTAGCTTCAGAAGGGGAGACTTTAGTTTTTTTTCGGTGTGAATTGGATTGTGTTTGATGATCTCTCCTGACGGTAAAAGGGGAAAGTGATCTGGAAAGAAAGGCTGATTTGATCCCTTTATTCGTGGGGTCGGAGATCATTAGGATTCATTGTGAAATTCAATTGAGGAAGGGAGAAAGTCAGGAGGAAGTAGTCCCCACAGATTAATACTGATAATCCCTGAATACATTTCAAGGAGTCTATCACCAGTATTACTGGGATATGGCGGAACTTTTGGAAATACTACCAAGGAATCCATGACTCGGAGCGGAGGTTGTTCCCAGTGGACATTTTTCATGCATGCGATGTGAAGAGGTTGAGGCGTAAAATAAATATGCTCCCACGACTGAGCCTCCCAGTAGGGAAAGTAAAGGAACAAATTCAATTTCCCAAGTTGGAAAGTCGTGTTTCTCCTTTCCTTTCCTTTCCTTGTAAAAAAAAAGGAAAAAGCAAGATCCCGAATCCTAATATTTCATGCAAAAGAGTTTTTTTTGAAGACACGGAGAAATTGCTAGAGTAATGCAATCGTAAAAACGGACTCTGTGATCTATGGATTTTCTCACTAGTAAAAGTGCCGTGGACTTCGTTTAGAAGGATAGGAGGGCGAAATCCAACATTTTTCAAAGTTTCCTTTCTCGCCTGAAACTCTGTCTCCATCATATCCAATATGTCGAGGAGAGTCAAAAGAACAGGAGAGTGTCAGGGGGCATTTTTCATGTGGGAAACTTCTGACATTCTAGCAGGGACTCAGATGAAGGTTTTTAGCGGGCAATTTATATTCAGGTTTCATTTTTACAAGGGTGACATTTGGATTTTGGTCGTCGAGGTGAAACATTTTGTCACCTTCACTCAAAACTCTGGGCCTGTCACGAAAAAATGTCAATTCACTGCCGAGTTTGTTTATGATCTGTATCTCTTGAATTTGGAATTTGAAAGAGCGGAAGAAAGGAAAGGTTTTTGCGTTTGATATGATTTGTACAATGCGCATGACATCCTCCTTTCCATGCATCCTCTGAAGGCTACAGAACGGTTTTTGTTGTTCCAAGTGTAACAAAGGTTTGGGTGTTGTGGCTGTGACATCTGTTGGACTACCCGATAGTCAAGCCCTTCTCCGATTTTCGGTGTTTCACCCCTTGTGGAAATCCCAGAATATGCAACCCTCGTTTCCCCACTGTTTACGACGACAGACACGAGGGAGTAAACGGGAAATCAATACTTTTAGGGTGGTTTCCTGGGAAGGAGCATCTGAGCACTGCCGGCTCATTTGTTGTCCATCACAATTATTATTCAGCAGACAGAGGCATAAAAGTGCTACTTGGGTTTTACGATCTCTCTCTTTAATTACAAGCACCACCACTGATTGTCATCTACACTAGTTTTAATTAGTGAAATGGTAGATGAGCCATACGCCGGAGGACTGGGTGGGAAGAGTGAGATCAAAGGTCTTCTCGAATGGGAATTGTCACTGGACAGTCGTGACCTCAGGGCTCATGCGTGGTACCATGGAAATGTCTCCAGGCAGGCGTCAGAGACACTACTGGTAAACGACGGAGACTTTCTTGTGAGAGATTGTACGAGTTCCGGCCGCTGTGGGGACTTTGTCCTTTCCTGTCGATGGAACGGCAAGAATCTTCATTTTCTAGTCCACCGGGTAAGGTCTAAATATGGCTCGGCTGATTGTAATTTGTACTTTATCCTTCATATGCATTGCAGGATGTATTCCAACCGGATACCATTTATGAAAAGCTTAGCTACCGCTTTGAAAATGAACATTTTGACACTGTGTCGGATTTGATAACATACCACGTGGGGAGTGGAATACCGATTTCATCCGTTTCCGGAGCTCTCATTTACAGTCCCAAGTAAAGTAAAGACACATTCATTGAAACAGTTTTACAAGGTTGTTAATGTTGGTAAAAATTATTAGAACGCGGGACGCTCCGATTCAGAAACCTGGGAGTACTGCCGGAAGAGGATACATGTGGGATTCCCAAAGTGTCCGAGGAGACTATGTCACTTTAATGACACCGGAGATTCGACCTATCCCGGTACATTCGAAAGTAGAGAAGGTTTCGACGCTGGAGCGCCTGCGTCATCAATCCTTGAATCTCACTCCACCTGTTGGATTGTTGGAAGACTTGGAAGAAATCCCACCTAAGATTTCCGAGCTAGTTGAAAAATTCGCTGCAATGGAAACGGAAGTAAAAGGAAGCTCGTACGACTTGACATCCTTCCAAAGTATTTTGATCCCAATGAACAAAGATTATTCCGAGCTACAAATGGATTCGTCCATTTTGGAGGTAATGAATGGAAACATTGTAATTGAGACGCTGAGTTTGTTTTATATTTTTAGTTGGTCAGGTCTAGACTTCTTGAAGGAAGTGACAGGACTATTGCCCTGCACGTGACTAAGCTGGATTGGGAGTTGTTATCACAAGGTCTAAACTCTACCGATGAAGAGGCAGGAGTGGTCACTGTCTCTGGAAACAATGAAGTCGTGGGGATTTACGAACGTCTCTGTCATGACTCACAACACCGTTGGAATCATATAATTGAACGCTCATTCTCATTCTCGCACTTTGTGGTTGTGACAATCCTAACATGTTCTACTCCAGAGATGTTGCTGAACAAATGGATTACAATTGCCAACGAGCTCAAGACTGGAGTAGGGAACTTTTTTTCCTTTTGTTCAATCATGAGGGCACTCTTGATGCCGCAGATCACGAGACTCGACGGGAAAATCAACTGGATGAAGCTCCGACAGGAGTTTACGAATTCAACTTTCACTTTTGAAACTGGGCTCCGATTGGCATTCCAAGGACTATTGAGAGGTAATTAAGGGTCCTTCGAGAAGCATCTCGAAGACAGGATTTACATTTACTTTTTTTCAGGGAGCGAGTCATACCCACCAAACACGACCATTCCAGAACTACTTTCGGCTGCTCTTGTACTGGAAGACTCCCTGGAAATCCTCCCTGTCTCCTGTATCAGTGGAGAAGGAACACAACTGGAATTCTTTACTGGTCACTTGAAAGATTTGCGAGTCCTAATGGGATGGAAAGACGTACAGGAAAGAAATCTGGAACGTCTTCTCCAGGAATCGATCTTTGAATTTGATGTTGTGCTAACGGATATTTTCCGAACGGATTTCCACCTTGTGCTACTTTGGGGACTGGAAGAATATCAACAAAAGTCTCTCCGAACACGATGTGAAGATTTGGATAAACTACTCAAGGCGTTTTGAAACATTTTCTATATTTATTATTTTGCTAAATAAAATCCTCCGCGGGAAATGAATCTGCAGTTACATGGTGCACTTACTTTTGAAATTATATTTTGCCATAGGGTTGACGAAAGTGCGACAGGGGATTACGAAAAAATGCAAAAGTTAATATTGGAATAAACCAATCTCATAATTGATTCTGTTGTATGAATTTCAGGGCAGAAAATGTTGAGGAAACTTCCTTTACGCGGATTGTTTCGAGCCTCGAAATGGTCAACAGCTCGTGGACTGTCGACATCCATCACAGCCTTTGCGAAGCAGCCATACGTAAGCCATTTTGCTTCAAAGCTTTCATCCACAGTTTCATTGAATTAAAACTTTTTTCATTGAAGGATGATGATGATTACAAGGAAGTACCGCCATTGGAACCGGAGCATCCAATCAAACGAACGGTTAGAATCCTAACCCATGATGTCAGATCCATCTTCGACCCTTACCAGCCACCGCTCCTTGAGTTTTCAACTCATGTTGATATTTGTGTAATCGGAGGAGGGGTCATGGGCTCAGCAATTGCCTACTGGATCAAGCAGCGTTGTCCTAATGACGATCTGCGGGTCATGGTTATTGAAAAAGATCCTAGCGTAAGCTTTTAGTATAAAGGAGAAAATACACTGTGTAGCCATCCATCTTTCTTTTAATTTCCAGTATACGCGTTCCTCTACCGTTCTTTCTGTTGGAGGACTCCGTCAGCAATTTTCCTTGAAGGAAAATATACAAATGAGTTTGTTCAGCGCCGAATTCCTTCGAAATCTTCCAGAGACTTTGGCTGTCGATGGGATACCAGCTCCAGATGTCCAATTCAATCCTCAGGGATACCTCTTCTTGGCCACTGCATCGGGAGCCGAACAATTACAAACGAATTGGAAACTACAGACGTATGTCCATTTACTAATAAATTGCAATGTGAACTTGTATCCTGTACTTGGTTATTTTGTACCACTTAAGGGAGCTCGGTGCGAAGATTGAGATGCTAAGTCCGACAAAACTGAAAGAAAGGTTTCCCTGGATCAACACTGATGGGATTGAGTTAGCCACCCACGGAATTGAAAACGAAGGATGGTATGAGAAAAGTTTTAGATTTTCCTGTTTGGATTTGATTGCTGATTTTTGTATTTGATGTTGAAAGGTTTGACCCTTGGAGCCTATTGACGTCGTTTAAGCAAAAGGCCATTTCTCTCGGGGTTGAATACGCCAAGGCGGATGTTGTTGGTTTTGAGTTCCAGCAGAACGAATGGACCGTGGCTGGAATGGAACCAGGAGAGAAACACCAAAGTCTGGATAAAGTCCTGGTCAAAACTCCATCTGGAGAAATCAAGAACATCAAGTTTGCCACATGTGTCCTTGCTGCTGGTCATGAATCGGGGAAAATTGCAGAGATGGCTAGAATAGGTCGAAAGCCTGGAGTTCTCAGTGTTCCACTTCCGGTTGAGCCTAGGTAAAATCTTAAACTAAAATATGAGTCTCTAACCTTTCCGTTTTTGTAGGAAGCGATACGTTTACTGTATTCATGCACCCAACGGACCTGGGCTGGATTGTCCACTTGTTGTTGACCCAAGCGGTGCATATTTTAGGTTCGTTTGGTTTGAAATTTTGACCTTCACACTAGCTACTAACTTTGACGTTTGACATGTTCATTTTTTCATGTTTTAGGAGAGAAGGTTTAGCCAATCACTATTTGGCAGGGCAGTCACCGCCACTTGCAGATGAACCAAACACAGACACGTTGGATGTTGACTACTCGTATTTTGACAATGTCGTGTGGCCAAATATCGCAAACCGCTGCCCATCGTTTGAGAATATTAAGGTAAACAGCGGTTGCAAAGCTGTCGTTATTCATAATTCTATACATGTCGTTTTCAGGTCAAATCAGCATGGGCTGGATACTATGACTACAACAGCTTTGACCAGAACGGGATAATTGGGCCTCATCCGTACTACCCGAATTTGTACCTCGCGACTGGGTTCAGTGGTCATGGGATCCAGCAAGCCCCTGCAGTTGGAAGAGCAATTATGGAGCTCATTCTTGATGGCGAGTTTGTGACAACTGACCTCACCAAATTCAACTTTGAAAGGTTCCTTGTCGGGAAGGAAGTGAAAGAGCAAAACATTGTCTAGTCTAAATGCAACACATTTAATTTTAAGCACTCCCTTGACATTGCCATTAAGACTCAGAATTAGGAATTTCCAAGTGTCTTTGGTATTTTATTGCTTGCCTGGTTCGTTGCAGAATCATGAAACCAACAAAGTTCCAAATCGACGTGTGTTGACAATAGAAAAACCTTATCATTTGGTTGGAGGCTGACCAAACATACTACCACTTTGCTTTGACACTGCCCGTGACGGTGCAAATCCAAGAAGCTTCTGCACATTCTGGAACCAATGGATCATGTTATTAACATGCCACAGGAATTACCGTTCTAGTTTGACTCACTTGTCTGATGGCCATGGTGCACAGGATATATAGGAAGATGAAGGAGCAGTCGGTGTAATCCGTCCCGGGCAAGTTCCTTTAGTTTTATTAAAAAAAATTCCTTTCAATGGAAGAAAAGGGGCAAATATAGTAAATGTCAAAATAGTTTACCTGTGGGAGATCCCCTGGAGAAATGAAATGGGTACGAATGGTAGTTTAGCGACTATTCTCCCATCAAATATGGAGTTAAAGATGGACAATAAGGCAGTAAACGCAAGGCCGATGGCAAACATTGATTTCATCTTGACCATCGATAGATCCCTTGTGTTTGTCTTCAGTTTCTCTTCTTCTCGCTCCAGCTTCTTTTTCTGATTCTTTACAATCACGGACTCTCCAGTTGTCTCCTTTCGCTTCTCAACTATCAATCATTCAAGCTCAATTAGAGCAACATTGAACAAGGTAATCTAATGTAATCTATGATGTCTTCTAAAGGTTTCAGCACTTACGTTTCTTACACTGGCGTTCAACCTCTTGCTTCAGTTTCTGGTACTTTTCTGTCCTGTACACCATCAAGTAGGTCACGCCTAGGACAAAAGTATCCATGAGTTTTGATAAAGTAATCCAAACCGGCTTACATTCAGTGTAAATTACCTTCTCCGAAGAATGCAGTGACAAGTGAGATTATAAGGATTAGCAGAGTATCCGACAGCATGTTGAACTAGTGACTACCTTCAACTTTGACTATAATTGCACCACTAAACGAAAATTAAGGTTCGATGTGGCAGATTAATTAAGGCAAACCAAATTAATCAAAGGTCTAAAAATTCTTCAAGTTTTTTCTTTGAATTTAGAAATTGAAATCCAAGGCTTCCCGCCGCTCCACGCTGCGAAAACTGGCCATCAACGGGCATAAAATTTTTATTAATAAAACTTAATTATTAATTGAAATTAGCAGATTGTTCCTGAGTATGGTAATGACGGCGGTGAGCAACCGGCGTAGCTAACAGTTAGCACTTGAGGAACGTTTCCCTGACCTCCGGCCCCCATTACAGTAGAATTGACTACTTGTGTCACTGGAAGTGTCCTTGTTATCTGGAAGAAGATAAAAATTAGTCATTGCGCATGTGCAGTTATCATCAGTATTTACCGTAGTTGTCCCGCCCCCTGCCAAGTTGAAATTGATGCGGGCCATGGTCCATCCATTCCTCGGACGATTTTTCAACTAGCCATGGCGTCCTTATTGTTGTCTGACTGTCGCCACTAAGGTCAATGACCTCAGGCAATTTTAAATGGCCGTCCGACGGATAAATGGCTGTAGAGTTTTCAATTTCTAGTGTTAGTGGTTGAATTTCGTCTTCCGAAGGGCTGCTCTTGGTTCCCTCTAAATTAATCATGGCGGAGGATAGTGCTTGACCCGTGAGCGTAGTAGAGTCGATTATTACTGGAGACTTGAAAATGTCGGTCAGAAGCTTCAGAGATTTCACCAGTAGCGTCTCGTCTTCTTCTGCCTGCGCCACAGGCAGGGAATTGTTGAGCGAACGTGGTGCAAGTACGATATACAGGCACGGTGACAGTCGCTACGGTGGTGATAATAGTCTTAGTTACGGTCACTTGTCTGAAAAAATTATTCCCTTGACCCTGACTCTGGGACAGGAGGGAGTTGCTATTTGTGTTGATATTCGGAAGGTTCCCGTTGTTGACAGCGTTCGGATTGACATTGGCAAGTCCACCACCGCCACCGAGGAGTTGTAGAACTGGAATTGCAAAACTAAAGTTGTTCCTTGCCTTGGATTTACTGGGATTAGGCTTTCCGGAAGTGACACTGGATGAAATCGGGTATAGGAGTAGGCACACTGCAATACGAATTGGGTGCATCTTTACAAGTGGACGAAATGCAACAAAGTATTGTCAAGGAAAGCGAGAATTTAAGTAAACTAAGGCAGGTTTAGCGTGTGGACTCAAAATTAAATGGCAATCCGAGTCGAATAACCGGTCAGTAAAGACCCAATTGGAAACAGTGCAAAATCTACACCTTTATCATTCTCTATAAAGAAAGGATTTTGACAATTTGAGTACCCCCTGGTTGCCAAAGGTCACTTCAAGTGACTCCGGCTAAAGAGGCTATTCCCCAATTCATCGAGTTTCATTTCATTACTTGCATACTTGCAACAAGCATTACACATTGTGGTGATTAATTATTTAAGAACTCGAGATGAGCTACAGCTATGTCTGAATTAACTTGCGGTTGAATGTTTTTGAACAATATGTTGACTAATAATTAATCACATCACAAATTCAATCTCAACTGTATGAATTCACAAGGTATTAAATATTCTAAAAGGTAGAACCTCAAAACCAGTATTATACTTTGACAGATTTTGAAGACAAAATTCACTAAATAATATTTTGACGTTGATGGATAAGCGGATGCTTGTTAATGTTTTTCTCGTGAAATGTTTTCTTACGGTCGAACGGCCTTCTTTTTGGTTTTGTTGAGCAGAATAACGAGTCGGGACAGATTTGCAGAAAGTTTGGAAAGTTCCGTGAGTTCAATGACCTTTCGTGGAACATGGAGTTTGTCCGAGAAGACTTTGTACGAGCATGGGATTTCGATTGGAGACAAATGGATCAGAGTCCCGTTGACAAAGAGGATGTTCGAAGCCTGGTCTTCAGCTACAGTCAGCGTCTGGTACCGGAAACTTGCCTCACGTTCCATTCGCTGGAATTGAAGAAGAGTTTGATAGGGATCATCACGTAAATCAATGTTTGCAAATACGTGGGTCTATACTCACTTTGATAACGTCCTGTGAATCATGCCCAGATGACACGCAAATAACGTCATATGACGCCATGTTGACATAATGGGTCAAATGGAATGGTCCAGGTACCTGTAAACGTCATAAATCAAACTGAGGGTCTTACGCCAATCCTTTTTAAAATGTACCTTGATCGGACTGCATGGATACTCTGGGAATGTCTTTGCAAGGAATCTGGCTCCGGCAACATTTGTAAAATCCGAAATGCCAACGAACAACTCTCTCCCTAGAAAGCCACAGGTTTAGACAGGAAAGGTTAAATGGCAAATGTAATCCAATGAAACCTGTAAACAGAATATCCGGTCCTTCAACAAAAGCCTTTTCATCATCGACCACAACCACTGGAATGTCAAGCTCGTTCTTCAGCATTGTGCGCATTGTATTGACCTAGGAGACAGGAAAACAAGGCTTCAGCTTCATATTTTATGCGAAATGCGACCTAAATTCCTATCCTTTGCTATTATTGATTACTTCGTTCTGTCTTGACTCTGACTTTGGACGGGTGATGAGCCCCATGCCGTTGAGGACAAAGGCGACATCACCAACCAGGAAAGACATCGGGCATGAGTTGTCCGGAGGGAGTTCGACGACATCCAATCCAATCTCTCGCAATACAGAACACAACCCTTCATACTCCTGCCGACATTTCGCAAGGTCAACGTTGTTAAATGTCTCCGAATTCTCCTTCCCGTAACCATTCTGAGCAATGGCTTTCTTTTTCCCTTTCTTCTTGTCGGGTTTTTCTGGTGTAGCGGAGGTGCTGGTAGGGAGGATATCCGGGATTCGACAACAAATGGCCTCCGTGTAACGAAATGATGGTAGGAGTGACATCCTTATCGTTTATCCAAAACCTACAAAAACAAATGGTAAAACGTACAGTAAAAATTGACCTTTTGACCTGGCACCTGGAGAAAGAAATGACAAACAAAACCGTCAAATCTCAAAACTTGCCACTTTCCACAAACAAGGCGGGAGAATGATCCCAAATTCCGCAGACTTGTTTTGTTGTCATCTTTTCATTCTCGTGTAATTAATTGATCCTTTGAATTAAATTACTGTAGTGTCCCAATTCTGTCAGTCAGTGTCACATTTAAGGTCAACCTGACACAGCTG